>CAJPEX010001471.1:0-56879 GCA_905338405.1 Notodromas monacha | reverse complement strand
ATTCATCATTCGAAAACATCGTGATCAAATTCACTCAAAATTTAAATTTCTCAAAAATTTGCCCAAGAGAAAAACAAATGAACGGATATTATAAAATCACGAAGAAAAACACACACGACATGATGTAGTTTAATTGGATCAAACGTTGCCTCTTTGGCAGTGATTTTTAAATTAATTTTTGTTTATTAATTACAAAACACTTACTCCCTAAAATTACATCCATAAAATTCGGTCTAAAATAGCATGACATACACCTGAGAAATTTTGTAACGCAATAGGATTTTTTTAATCTTCACAAATGTCAAACAAAGACGTAAAAATTTATGCAGTGGGTTGAGGGAATTCGATAAAGGAAAATGTTTTCTTCAAACACTGATGAGGATTCTACGTTCTTTCCATTGACTGCGCGAATTTTTGAAAAGCCCATTTGGAGAAAGGATTGCATAATTTTAGGATATGACACGAATTTCCGTTGGCGTTAATGAAAATGCAAGAAATTTGCATTATGTGACTCGTTATGTAGTTCTTTTATCGTGTAATTCAATTTGGGTTGATTTTCGTCCGCGTGAATTTAATCTGAGCTCTTTTTTCTCCAGTAAACCAGCAATTATGATGTCTTATCGTAGCAGAGGGTGTGAAATGAAAATAATACCATTTTTGAAAAGAATTTTCTGTTCCGAAAATGGGACGAACAACAGTAACAATAGCAGTAACGATGTTTCGCGTTAAAAAAAAAAAATCCAGACAACTTTCACGCTCATCACAACAAATCCTCCATCAAGAGCTCATTTCAGTTATTAATTTTTTTAACATCACACTTCGCTTTTTAATTAGTGCTTGGCATAATTTCGAGTTGAAATGAAATCCAGACAAAGTTGAAAACGAATCTGAAATAAAGTTTTTGAAGCATTAATTAGCTCCTTCTGTTTTAGTGCACTACAAAATTACATGAAATTGAATTTTTTTAGATTTTTCCCACAGACTGATTCCCGCTGCAATCAAATTCTGTTATTCATATTCAAAATATTATCGTACGAGAAGTATATCCAGTTCACTGGTTTAACCACGACGCATATACAGTACAGTAATATTATATCAACAACAACATCAAAAAACTCTAAATTATAAATGGCGGAGGCAATTTTAAAAAATTTTAATCTGATTGTGATCGCTAAAGCTATCAGTTTCTTTTTCATTAGTTGGACGAGAACGCATTTAATCCTCGTCGTCGAACCCCTAAAACCGGCGATAACGAATCAGGGCAGCGATAAAAATTAAAGTATACATAAGCAAAGCGATTCGAAATAACCTGCCACATCCGTGGAGTATATAAGACTTCTTTAAAAATGATTTGGATGAACATGCGGAAAGATTTTTCAATTTTGAAATTAAATTTTGAAGACAGCTTTTAATCATCAGGTACACATTATTGGCGCTCTTGAACTCAACCGCAGGTTTTATTTAGGAATAATTCTGTGAATTCAATGCATGATGGCCTTTAAAGTTTCAGTCTTGGACTCATCATACATCAGCTCTGTCTGGTCTCTGTTTCAATTATCTATAACTATTGGCGATAAAAGAATGTCTTCAGCAAGTGCTGTGAAACTTTCACAAAAGAATGTGCCATCTCTCAGAAACAAAAAAGAAAAAATACCAACCCACTGGATACCGTCTCCATCTTTGGTACAAGGAATTCCATCCAACAACCAGCTTGGTTTCTTCGTCGAAAATCGGGCGTTCAACCAGCAACCCGCCGACGAAAGCAACAGCCCAGGCCGATGCTTTCTTCACGTGACGCATCTATATATTGACACCAGCACTTTGACGCAATTTTTGTGTGTGTGTGTGCTAAACTGACGAGAGAATTTCCGAGTTACCCTTTCAAACAGCTCCAGATCGTACACATTGTCGTCGTCAGCAAAATAAACCACGCCACGTCGAGTCCCGTTGGCGCCATCAGCTTGATCTCGAAGCCATTTCAAACCGGTATTTCTTTGTAGCACACCTTTGCCCCAAAGAATTATAGTCCTGTTCTTCGAGTCCTGTGAATCACAGCAAACATTTTTCTTTAGTACACACCGCTAAAGAAAATGTAAAAAATCGAGATTCAACTCGGGAATCTACATACCAAAACTTTTTCCTTATAATATTGATGATCAATATACAGTAGACCATCTCCAAAAGATGACTTGCCGGTGAAGAAAAAATCAAAGAACTTAAAGTTAAACACGAACTTACAAGTGAGGAGAAATGGAGGAGAAATTTCGGGGCATAATTTATTGAACAACTTAATATTTGAAGGTGTAAACTTGCAAAGGATAAACGGTACAGTAAATAATACTTGACACGTTTATACGTGTCGTTTTTTTACGTCAAGAGACACGTTTTCTAAGTAGGTGAACGCTGGAAACAGGGAAGACTGTGTAAAATGAGTACTTGAAAATCAGTTTTTCATATGTACCCGCAGTGCTGTGGTACGTGAATAACACTATAGCTTTCAATTCAGTAAAATTCACGAGACATTTCTAGGCTGAAAATTCCCTGTATGCCATGATATGGATGGTGTCTGCACAGCATTTACAAACATGACGTACGTGCAAAATACTCTGAAATACTGCACTCTTTGAGTCATTCGTTGAATTATATTCTATAAAAAATTTTATTCCAGCAAAACTGAGCTGCTGGGGTATTGACCTTTTTTTACGTGTTATTTTCATCTTGAGCTCGCATGACGAGCTTAATTCCGCAAATCTTTCTAAAGTATTTCCATAGGAATCGTCTGATTTCACTACATAACTTTCTATCATTAGTAATTTGTCTTCTTTTTCTCCTCAGTGCCAGAACAGATGAACAGCTGGCTTGGAAAAATCATCTTTCGGTTTGTCAGAGCTACAGAAATAACCATTATCAGAAAATAGACTGCATCTCAATTGAATCTCTATAGTCATGTTTATTTGGTTTTTTTAATGAATTGTTGACCGAATGATGATACGTGCATACATGTTTGCAATTACTCCGATGGGAATGTTGTGAACAAAATTTAAGCCATTTTAGGACGACAATATGTCGAAAAGGATTCAATTGAAAAACACTTGCATATATCGGAGATCGGTTTTTATCCTACAATTTTAGGCAATACAAATTAGAAGTGCGCGTCTTACAATTTAAGGAAATAAATATGATACCGTTTTAGTCACAGAAAAATTGTGCCTTGGTGAAAGAATTTTTCAGGAACAAATTGAATTTGTAATTGCTTTTTGTGGAAAATGTGAACTCAACCAACGAATTTTATCATGAATATGCGAAAATAAATGTGTATATAATCCCTCACGATTCTGAGAATAAGAACTATATTCGCTTTACAGGAAAATGGACGTTTATTAATTTTGCAACATTTCCCGTAAGAATAACGTCCCCATCGTCCATACAACGAGCGGGTAGTTTAGAATATCTGCTCAAGGATGAAGGAGAGTATTTTGAAAAAAAAAATTGCACTGAGACTACTGAACATCTGTGAGGGAAATTTTTGCTGTCACAGTTCACCTTGAGTTGATTCCGAAAGCGGCATTTTTATGTGACGTCTTTATATGCTGCAACCGTCATAAAAGTTATTTTAAACGTGCCAACTTCAATTATTGTTATTTCAATGTTATACTACTGCTCATAAACATAACGGTTCTCAACATTTACCATATCAGGCATCTATACACGCTAAACCAGATTTAAATCAATGGCCTTTACCTTTCGTGGCTTTGGTTTGATCGTGAAAGCATTGAGATGAGTGTACGGGACTCCACATCTGGACAAATGCTTCGCCACCAACTGCGTCTTATTCTTCGCGTCCTCAACGACGATCCAATGCAACCGAGGAACGTGCATAAAAGTGTGACAGATTCTGGGTAATTGAGCAAAAATAAATATGCCTTTATGCCAGTTTGCTTTGGTGAGGCAGAACTGATCACAAACCTCGTCAATTCAGCTTTCTGGACATGTCGGGTATAAGTCGGAGTGATCGCAAAAATAATTGGCAAATCGGCATGGAGCGTTCTGCCTTCATCTTCCTTGGAAAGAGTATGATATGCATGCCCTGGAATTGTGGTTGTTAGCGCCTCTAGAATCAATTTTTATTGAATTGAGGCGTCCAAATTTTTCAACGAAACATCGAATTAGGATGTATATACGGGGGTTGTCCCACTCCTGATACTGACCATGAGTATTTATAGAGAAGGTACCACTTGAAAAAATGATTTAGCCCATCCTATTGTAAGGTTCCCGGATTTTTTCAGATTTTTATAGCAATATTTAGATTTACTGCATGATGATGATTGAAAACTTTCTGGTTTTGGCGAGGGTTCTCCACTCACCTCACAAGCTGCTAAAAATGTTTCATGCCATACACAAAATGTAAAAAAATGTCTTGTTTTTAGCACAAACTTTATTTCATTCTTGTGTAATTTTCAAAATCTTTCAATGATTACTTTGTTTGCAACGAATGAAAACCTAAGTCCATTTTCTATTTTTCTAAGAACAATTTTTCTTTTCCAATTATTTGTATGTTCTCTTCAAAAATATCATCCAAAGCCTGATTTCTGCTTATTGTGATATGGTTCTTATTACCTTGAGATTTCAGGAAACTTCTGTGCATTATTTTCATTTTCTGCCTTAAGGTCTAAAGGCAGGATGAGGAAACTTGTCTAAGCAGTGTTAAGTGTTGTTGGTGTCGGTTGCTGAAGTTTTCTCTCCATTATTGCACAAGGTCCATCTACGATTCCCAATGATTAGCGTGATTTTCATTTCAGGAAAGCAGTGCTTCAGTTCTAAATCTTGAATCATTATGCTCACTTCATTTTCTATACTTCAATGGTTTGGATGCATTTCAAAATTTGTGCTTGTTCTTCTATAGAAATGTATCAGTTTTGAAAAGAAGAACACAGAAATTTGGAATGCACAGGGCATTCCTGCAATTCAGGAGAGAAAACTCCAGCAACCAACACCAAAAACATCCGACACTGCTTACAGACGAACGTCGCCTTATCCTGCCCTCAAACCTTACGGCAGAAAATGAAAAAAATACATAGAAGTTTCCCAAAATCTCCATGTAATAAGAAACATATCACAAGCAGAAATCAGGTTTTGGATACTTTTTTGACGAGAAAAGAAAAATAATTGAAAAGAAAAATTGTTCTTAGAAAAATAGAAAATGGATGTAGTTTTCATTCGTTGGAAACAAAGTAATCATTGAAAGATTTTAAAAATTAAAAAAAAATGTAAGAAGGTTTGCGCTAAAAACCAGAAATTTTTTTCAATTTTGTGTCTGACAAGAAACCTTTTCAAAAACTTGTGAAATGGGTGGAGAAACCTTGGAAAAACCAAAAATTTTGCACTTATCATCATGCAGTAAATCTATAAATTGTTATAAAAATCTGAGATAAATCCCAAGCTTAGAATAAGGATGAGTTAAATCATATATATTTTTTTAAGGGGACCTACTCCAGAAATACCCAATGTTAGTCGGAAGTGCGATCACCCTTGTATACTGTATATGGGATATATTTACCCTGACGAGAATACGTTCTCTCAAAATTGAAGTGTGATCCAAGGAATGCGCCGATAACGAGAGAAAATAAAGGTAATGAGACTCTGGTTACAAATCTTGCACGCAAGAACATATCTAAAAATATACAGTATATTACCCTGCAATCCAAGGAATTATCATGGGAAAGATTTATCAGCAGCACGTCCAACAGATCGCCACATGAACACGATAATGAAAAAATTTAATCATTTCATCTTAATATACTGTATTTTCAAGAGACAACAGTTTTCTTTCATACGAGTCTGAACATATATAGCAGCTCATCAATCATATCTCTTCAGAATATATTTGGAATGTTACTTTCTAATATGTATATACAGTATTTGGTTCACGGGGCTTCTAAATTCAGAGTTTATTTGGAGTTCTAAATTTGTATTTTAGATTAGGCAATACCTAAAAGTCTTGTCCAAATTCGACGCTCAATCCAGGGCCAGATTGAACAAAATTTTGGCCTGATGCTGCACCAAAAAAAGGGCCTAATTTTCCTTTGCAAAAAGGAAATGTGAACAATTAAAAGTATAATTTGTAGAGAACATAGGATTGCTGAGGCTAGAAGTCACTCACACATATGGTAGAATTTCATAAAAAAGAATCTGATTACAATACATTTTTTGATAATGATTTTTTTTCGTCCTGGCAGTTTCTCCATAGGCACCATTTTATCATTTTGATGAGCTCATTTCATTGAAGGAAAGGATGCACCATTCCAATTTCTTGAGACACTAAAGATTTTTCTAGAGAAGGCTAGGGGTTCAAAAAATGTACAACATGACCTATTTCTTGGAAATTATTTAGCTACATTTTTAGTTCTACGCCTTTCGATCTTTCAAAGAAACAGTATCCTAGAAGATATGTTCTTCTCTTTGAAAGAGCAGAAAGGTATATGAGCAAACAAGTTGATTCAGAAGGAAGTATACAGAATTTTTACTAGTACAAAGGTAGGTTTAATGAAAGGCAATATTGTACCTATTTCTTTCAAAATTGTTCTCCTCATTTCATCAAAATACTGTACTTAGTAATCATGATAGGTCTTGATTCATCTGTTTTAGATGCACTCTGAAGTTATGGCCCCTATTTCAACGAATTCCAGCATGAAATATATTTAAAAACATTAATCACAAAACTACAGCATTACATACTATATGGCTGCTCCATATGTATTTGCTCCAATGTAAAACCAAGTAAAATTGAGATTTAATTTGAAGTGTTTGGTTAAGAGGGCACAACAATATTAGTTGTTCCACTCATGGCACAAAAGATGTACATGATCAAATAAATTAATGATGAAGAAGTACTGTATGTGTCTGCTTTGTGAAACAGAAATTTCTCATCACAATTTCAACTGTAACTTGGATTGCATTTCAAAATTTCATCCAGTTATTCCATTTATTCAAAAATTCACAGAATTTAAACACATGTGTGGCTATAACTTTGTGATATTTTTACAAATGTTGTGCCCAGGATGAGCACTTTAGATTTAAAAAAAATTCCCTCTGAAGAAACCCTAGAGTGGATGAAAAGTTGAATATTTTGTTCTGGTCCTGCCCAAAATTTTGAGAAAGATTCAGAAATCTTTTGAAGTTTGTTGGTGACATAATTAAAAAAGTTTGTGAACAAACTTAGAATGCAATGAAAGGCTCCACAAAAAGTCAAGAAAAATACTATTCAGAAACTTGGAAATCTCTTGATTGCCTCCAACATTTTCATACAGACTATATACAGCTATATGGACAAACTAGAAAATTCATATCAAAACTGTGGATTGCCAGACTCCTGCTATTGGAAGTCATGGTAGAAAATATGGATAAGACAAGATCCCCATGGCTCAGTGTACAGTATAAAATTGCAAAGGGGGTGGGGAGGGGGTTAGATCTGCCTGTTTCCCAGGATGCAAGGTAGAAACGTTTTTTTTTTAGGGGCAGGGGTGTTCAGTGGTAAAAAAAAAACATCTCCCATGCAAAACAGGGACACTTAGATTTACAGAACCCTGAGCAACAATGTCTTATAAGAGGGGGGGGGGGGGNCTTATAAGAGGGGGGGGGGGGGGGGTTGTTGGTCTAATGAGTCATAGCAGGGAATGCAGGGTTAAAAAAATTTATTATTTTACATCACAAGTGTTAATAAATTACTGATGTTTCAGAAATAAAAAGCATGATTTTTCAAATACCAGCAAGAAATCACTTCAGAAAATTTTTTGAGGCCACCAAATGCTTTTGAAGTGGGGACAGGAGTGAAAATGTTATCCTGCCATGGGTGGCGTGAGTGGAATTGAAATCTCTGTTTGAATTTTCTCCTGTCCATGATTCCTTGGCCATGCATCTTCCTGTTTCTGGCCATTGATCTTGATTTCCTTTTTTAATGCAGGAATGATTGTGTGCTCTGAACTGATTTTTATGTCCTTGATCTGGTTTCCTCTTCAAAGATTTTTATATATGCAGTGTGTTCGAATTTATTTATTGTTTCCTGATTTTTAAAATCATGAACACTTTTGTATCTTTTCTGCTTTTCTGAATTTTCATAATTTTAAAAAGTTTTAGTTCCCTAGCTTGGGAATTTTAAGTTTGAAATTCCCCAAGCTGGGAAATTTCAAAAAAAAAATTCAAATTCTCAAGGGGCCTATTTGCCTGGTGGGCCTAATGCTGCAGCATCAATAGCACCCACATTAATCCGGCCCTGATTATATACATTTGATTATTTTCAAGAGACAACAGTTTTCTTTCATACGAGTCTGAACATATATAGCAGCTCATCAATCATATCTCTTCAGAATATATTTGGAATGTTATTTTCTAATATGTATATACAGTATTTGGTTCACGAGGCTTCTAAATTCAGAGTTTATTTGGAGTTCTAAATTTATATTTTAGATTAGGCAATACCTAAAACTTTTGTACAAATTAGACGCTCAATCGTGAGATGCACAATAATACAGTACTTATAATAGTGATATGATTCAGAAAAAACGTATGCGCTTCGTGTATTATTCTGGGATTATCCTAACTGTGCGAGTTAACCAGCCTATTTATTAGCTTATTAGACAAACCAAGAACCAACATTTACGAGTATGGTTGTGAAATGTGGACAATTTATTTGGAGTAAAACACAAGTTCCTTTTTTAGCTTGAATATTTAAGGAGAAATAATTAGGCAATTCAATATTTTTAGGACTTAATATACAGTACAGTATAGGACTTCTGTTTCCACGCACTTATACATCCGTACATGCTAGCTTGTGTCAATATTAATTAAAGCTTGGAATAAAACCATAACCGCGCTATGCGGTATTTTTCCCCATTTCTTATAAAAGGCAACACATAACTTCTTAGGTAAATCACCCTTTTTGGATTAGTTCATTGTCCATATAAGCTATGTTATTGTATGGCTTGTTTTTAGTCGAGTTTAAATCGTGTTTGAATGAAGATACTTAAATTTTGGAAGCATTTTTCATTTTACATTCATCAGCTGCATTAGCATGTAAGAATATTACAGAGGGTCAAGTGCGCTTATTCAGTAAAAAAATATGCAGCAAGGTCGGCAACACCTTCTCTGAGGTTATTCACAGGAATCACAGCATGCATTGGTACAATAACAGTATTAAAACTTTTGTTTATCAATTTCTGTGCAGACATCAACATTTTGATCGTTCAAAACTAGAGGAAAACAACTGGAATATCAAGCTGGATATCATTCTAATCGGACAACGTTTTCTTTCCTAAGGAAATATACTTCCACAGCGGATCTTTGGGCAGGCATGCAATTGCTTTACCACGGTCGACATCAGTGAACCCTTAAGGAGCACCACAAAGCGTCATCTGCAATTCAGAAATCTTCTGAAATACAGTACCTACTACTTCACCCTTTCCCATGACTTCAACTCGCATTTAACGGATTCCCAAAAGAGGAGGAAGAATGGAGGAGATTCCAGGAAAGGCTTGCTGAAACTCTTGGAAATCAAACTATGATGAAAACATGTCCGTAGCACAGTATTGAACAATTTCATCTTTCGCGCATCTACAATTGTTTCAAATACTGCAGTTCATATTAAGGATGTCACAAAATTCAATGGAAATATCAGCGAAATGAACGAGAGTAGGAAGACAAGTTTATTTAACAATATTTCAAAATCATGAATTCCGGAAAATGTATTCAGAGCAATGATTATTCATTATACTGTACATCAAAATATAAAATGATGCACAATAATTTGATTCTGAAAATTATCGGGCCATATAAAAATTCAAAAATCTAAAAAAGCGTTGAAGACCTCGAAAGTTCACGGTATACTTTCAAGATGAAATGAATAGCACAAAAAAGATTGGGCGAGAATTCAAGCCCACGATCCCGACAAATGTTCGCGACTAGTAGATTAACCCACGCAAATGGACACTGGAAAAGAATTGAAAAATTTGTTTCGTAATTTATTACTTCCCACAGCTTAGCCCCGAAGCATCCTGGCTTCTCTCACTCCAAACAAGATAAAAGAAGACGCACGCAATTACAGTGCTTGAAAAAAAAATAACCGACCAAAATCAAGCAGCAACAAATAAACGCAGCCAGGATCGCTCGAGAAAAAAGAAAACTGCTCCACTCACGAAACCAGACGTCGAAGTACTTCTGGAAGTTGAGTTACGCATTCGAGTGTTTCAAACAAGACAATAAAAATAAAAGCGATACTTTCAACTACTGACGTACGACCATTCGTGAAGCAATGATTAGCTGAACAACAAAACATTTCTTTAAGGAACGAAGGACACAAAAATCACGTAGTATGAATACGAATAAATTTTCTTTCTACGCAACGACGTTTCCGCATCACTCCGATGCCGTTCGTCTACAATTAATATTAGACCCGAAGAATCCACTGACCCATTAACGAAGAATCATGGCATTACAGAAAATGGAGGAGGTATTTTATCCGTAGACACTGAGGCCCATCGTAAAAGCATAGGTCCGAGAAATCACGTACATTATTCAGAAAATCTTGCTTTTCTCGACAGCCGGTTTAGGTCGGAACGAAACAATCAGTATACGATCCCAACACGGTACTACTGTGATTGAGAAACTTCGAAAAATATAAAAACTGCTATTATGGTTATTTGAGACACCTTATTACTTGAACTGCGACGAATACCACTAGAAACAATGTTGTATCGCAACAAGCGTTGTTTGATTATAAACACGCTGACTGCTTAAAAGCTGAACTAAAATGGGAGACAAAACCCCGCAATATTCAAATGAAAGTACTTCAGAAAAAAATCAACGACGATGACTCCTTCACAAATTTCCGACGAGAACAAATGAAACGGAACAATAAGTCGAAAGCAACGACGAACATAGTTTGAATTGATCACGGGCCACCAATTCCTCAACAAAAAGGATCCAGGAATGGATTTTGGTGGTTACCCAACAATGCTTTCAGATAGTTGGCACAAATGTTCGGCCCCTGAAACAAACAAGGTTGAAATTTTAAATCAAATCACATCGTGAAAAGTTCCACAATACTCACGACATAGTTTTCTTTTCGACAACTTTTGATTCGGGCCGAGCTCGGTTCAAAATTTTCAAAAAATCCGTCGTCTTTGCCCTCATCCGGGAATGAATGAAAGCCTTAGAGCACTTGATGTGATAATGCAGGTAATCTCTGAACATGTGTATCAGGTTGATCGTGTTGTCTCGAGACGCCTTGCAAGTGTGCCTCGGGAACAAAACTGAAAAAAGCGACCAAGATCTGAGTTAGAACATGTTTTCTCAAAACATCACAAAAAGGTGTTACGCTTTCATACACTCATTCAACATAATGTTAACTTACCAAAAGTAATGTATCCTATATTGTCCCCAGTTTTGGCATCAGTATTTTGAAGTTCCAAGGGAGGTTCTCGATGGGAAAAGAGTACCTGAAATCGTTGAATTATAATGAGATGAACAGATATCAATAAAATGCTTTAATTCAAATTCATCATACTTGTGGCGCTGTATGAGAAGCTCTACGACCTTCCTTGAATTCTTGCATGAAAACCTTGCCTATAACTACGTCATCTTCGTGTTTAAAGATCGTACTAAAAACAACGGTCACACGGTCGGCTTTGGCTTCAACATACCTGAAAAAAGGGAACGACTTCATAAACCCCTCACCACCATTCTGCTCCAGAATTTATACTCACAGCGTCTCTTCATCCCTGTAATGAATTACAGCACGTTTATTTTCTTCAAGCCCTTTCTCCTGAAACTCGAAGTATTTTTCGAACACCGAGGCAAAGCAATTCCGCTTGAGCAATGAAGCCTTCTTCACGACTTCTTCCCAATCACTCGGAACGCTTTTCAAGTCGTATACCAATGATACGTTGTATCCTGAAAAAAATAGGTACGTATTCAATGCAGAAAATCAGAAACGTTTCACGTTTTCCTGCCTCGACGAAATTCCGGTCTAAATGACGATTTAGTGCTGCTTTGATGAAACACTCACCAATGAACTCGAGTAAGGGAATACCATACAATGCATAGATCCGTTCGTTCAATCGAAAAATTGAAATGACCCGAAAAACTTCAAAACTTTTTGATAATATAGTTGGAAACGAAAAAAAAATCAAGAAGTGACCTAATACGAAAGAATCGAACGTGATTCCACGAGCAGGTTATTTCAGTCAACACATATCACTCAGCTCACCTTCTTCAGGTTCAGCAAGGTACTTTTGATACTCTCGTCGAAGCAAATCATCGGCCCCGTGTTCCTGGAGGTCTTTATAAAACTTAAGCGAAATGCTTAATCGAAGTTGGCTCTTGTCACCGTCCAAGGTAGAGATATGGAAGAGCACTCCATCAAAATCTGCAACTTTAACATCCGTTGCCTCAAACTTATTCCTGTTGGGACGACATAACCAAATTATACTAAAGAAATTACGAATTTTGCTTGAAGTAAGCATTACATACCCAGCTAACGCTTGCTGAAACTTGTTTGTGAGCGTGTCGAGGACAATCCGGTTGTGGATTTCCAATAAAATCATTTTGGTGGCTTCCCGATGTGGCCACAAAGAAAAAAGCACGCACGGAAGAGGTACGACACCGAATCACAGACACGGAGGTCAACGAGACCTCTGGCGTAAGTCCAGATCGCGCAAGGACGATCACATTCACAAGGTTAACACAAGAATCGACATGACTGCCGGATCACATTTAAAGCCTTAAAGACAAAAAAATCAAAAAACCAGAAATAATCGAAAGGCACACCAACATTTCGGGCGAACTATAAATAAGACGAGCACGGCAGAACTGAACTATTGCACCAGTATCTCAGTTCACAGTATGCTCTTTCAAGCCAAATCCAGGTGATAATTCTACGAAAACTTTTTTGGTCAAGTCAACTCCAGCTAGCAAGGAACGCTTGAGCTCGTCAAAGTCAGTCGAAGAAGAGATACACGGTCCTTTCAGCCCGACTACTTGAGCACCATTTTGTCCCTTCGGTGGCTTTAATTCGGCTTTAAAAAACTCAGCCAATGGCATCATCCATTTCTCAGCAGTAAAAGTGGCGCTTTGGCAAGTCTAGAAAAATTAGTAAAATTTCATGACGGTCATGGAAAAAAGACACATTGATTATCTTACTTCGGGCACGACGCATCTTCCAGTTATTCGATTTTTAGAAATCGCGAACAGTGCAACAGGCAGCTTTCCTGGACACAGGCGTGTTGCTTTTATTAATGGAACGTCTAAGTTACAACATTCTGGTCCGAAGTCCAGAAAACCAACCGCAGGAAAACTTGAAGAGCCCTCACTGTTTTTCACGATCTGCTCCACCATATCCTTCATCTGGAAGTTTACTCAAATGAGAAACAAAAAGGTGCCAAAAATATTCTATATCACGATAACACTCCGAAATTTCAACTCAGACCGACGTCCGGTGGAAGGGAATCCTGTCATGTTATGTACTATTAAGTCGATTCTAACCGACATTGATACAAACTTAAGTAGATTTGGGAGGGTTGAAGTACTTACCAAAACGACAATGCGTTTATTTACGGTTTTCCGAACAGAATCAGCGGCAGCGGACAACTCAGAATCAAATTCTCGCTTCTTTCTGTAAGAAATGGAATCCTGGACATTCTTGAATAGCTTTCTAACTTCTTTCAAAGTCTCCAAAGCGACCAACGGGTTCGTATCTTGTTCTTCCTGGACTCTTTTCCAACATTCCCGAAATTGAATCGAGTATTTCATATCGTTTTCGTCCACGATTTCCGCATTCGCTCCGGTAACAAACTTCACACTGCGAACACCCAACTGAACGGATCTGTTTTGAATAATCCGAAACTTCCCCATGTGTCCCGTCATTCGCACGTGGGTACCACAGCATGGTTCCCGAGAAATTCTGTCGACTTCAATAAGGTAGACATTGTTTTCTGAATAAACTTCCCCAGGAACAGTCACCAAACCAGGCAAATCCCGGATCTGCGACCAGGAAGTGACTGTCCGGTTAACCGGTCGGTTCTCGGCAATAACAGCGTTCACCCAGTCCTCTACTTTCAGTATTTCATCGGTTTCATCCAACGCCTGCTGTTTGAATATATCCTTGTTGAAACCGAAATCAAACCTGTAATGAGTTTCCGTTGAAACCAATCAATTATGAAGATAGTATCAATATACTTAGAATCAGAACTAAAAGCCCTGTCGAATTCCGCGAAAAAAAAAAACATTTTAAACAGAAAAAGCTGATTCTAAAGATTTCAAATCCATGACTAAAATGCACGTTTCAGGGGCAACTCACCTGGCATAATCAGGTCCAACCCAGCTAGATTTCTGAGATATCACCGAATCGTGTTCAGAAACCTTTCTAAGACCGGCATTCAATAAATGAACACCAGTATGATTGCATGTCACTTTCGTTCTCCTTTCCGGATCGACTTCAGCCATAACATCGTGTCCAATTTCGAAAAAACCGATGAGAACAGTACCTTCATGAACAACATGAGCTCCGCCAACAGCATACACGTTATCCACACGAATCAATCCTTGACTAGAGCGAACGAATCCTGTATCAGAGACTTGCCCACCAGCCTCGGGATGAAAGGGAGAATAATCCAACACAAAGACTACTTCGGTGTTCTCAAGATAACGATTTCGGCTTTGGAAGTCTTTACCTAACGCAAACAGAATCTTCGCTCGCACCGATAGCGTGCGATATAGAGACTGCGTTTCGTCGAAAGTGTACGACCATTTCAAAGAGTCATCCGTCGGAGGAATATTTGCTTCCACCATCAACGACCGTAGCCGATTGAGCGATCGAAAATTTGATGACATTCCTGCGTCGCCTTCGGTATTCTGCCGCGCATCGCCCAGCCTGCTTTCCAAGGCTTTTACGTCACATCGTAAATTTTTCAAGACACAGATTTTTTTGAACAAATCCGGCGACACATCATGCGCTAGACAGAGCCTGCATGATTCAGCTAATGGCACAGTTCCGTCAACGAATTGACCCAATCGGATCAAACGATTAAATTCCTCGATCAACTGGGGTAACCCCATATTCTCGTGAATTTTCTCCACTCCAAGATCATCAATCGCTTTTTGACCACCTATAGATGAAACGGCTGCACGAGCAGCCGATTTGATCGCTTCGTATCTTCTCGCTTCGTTCAATAGAACAGCAATCGTTGGTGTTCGTGAGCGTGGTAGCTCTGGATACCCTGATTTCAAGCTGTCTATCACCACGTCACAAACCGATGGTATTATTTCGGCGCCAGGTAATCCGAATGACTTCTGCGAATGATGGCAGAATCGATGGATGACATTCCTCAACTTCTGGCTATGAAAAAACAAAGATCATGAATAACAAAAACGTAAGTTCATCAACTTTTAAAGGTGACAATATATCACCTCGCCGAAGGTAACAATATATCACCTCGCCGAAGGTAACAATCCATCAGCTGTGGCAACAGTAAACATGCGCGCATGATCAGCGATGATTCTATAGCTTTCGTCGAGATCGGAATGGTGCGTAAAGCTTCCAGAATATCGTTCAACACCTGAAAGCTGAAAAAAGGTAATGGAAACTGAATTGCATTCTATCCTGAAACCAAGCATATTCCACAATGAGGCGGAATCATGAACACACAAGGAAAAAATAATAAAAACCAGGCGGGACTGTTCGATCACTTCATCAGCTCTATGCTATATGCGCCCTACACCGAAGAGCCTCACACGCACAGGAAGTAGAAAAAAACGATGCAACGAACAGCAAGGCTATCCAAATCTGAATTTGGGACACGATTCAAGGGAGGAGTAAATACTTAACAATAATAAAAAAAAAAGTGTAAGCCAAAATTCAACTTCTCAGCATTGGTTTTGTGATCCTGCAATTACATTAATGTACAATTATACAGTATAGCACTTGGGCCAAAAATGCAAGCTTACAGTCCAGACTACGTCCTGAAAATAAAACCCAGCGCGTAGAAAAATCATGACAGACCTAAAGATATTTTACTTTTGCAAAAAACTACAATACAGTACATGAACACACACCTTTTGAACGAGCTCGAAAATCGGCGCGAACAGGTCCGAATCATAATTCGACGTTGTTCGATTGAGGACGGCGAGTAAGCGTTCCAAACCCATTCCAGTATCAATGAACGTTTTCTGGAGCGGAAGCAAAACGCCTTCTTCGTTCCTGCGCAATAACAATAGGATGAATCAAAATTTGTCACAGGCGGGAAGAATTGCTAAGCCATTGGTCTGACAACCGAAGTCATTCGGACGCCCTCAAAGAATTAACACACAGGAGAGACGCGAGAACGCTCCATTTACATAGCATCCCCCAGCGCTATCCCTCACCACTTCTCGCCCCGCCCAGGAGACGGACAGATATATTCGTTATCGCTGAAGTCTAACGTGCGGGAGAACGCATTCGCGAGATTTCGTCCTCGGTCTGATACAAGCTTACAGGGTGTCACAGAATAAGGGTACCTCAAGAATTTGAAATATTACCAAATATAGCATCGAACGAAAAAAATTACCTGTTGTATTTGATGAACACGATGTTCCACAATTCCGTTAGAGAGGATTCCCCCTTATTCACTAAAGACACGGCCTGCGATAAAGGCCGACCGGGAACATGATCGTAATGAATTTCAGTACACGGACCGCACGGACCAACGGAGCCCATGACCCAAAAATTTTCCGTTGCACTGAATTCCAAAATCCTCTCCGCGGGAACCCTATAAATGGGATAAAAGGAGCAAACACAAACAGATGAACTTCGGAAACATTTCAAAACATTCACGAATATTCATTCTGAGTTCTGACAATTGTTTACCCCAATTTAATCCAAAGTTCTTTTGTGTCGGTATCACTCGGCAGCCCTAACTTTGAGTCTCCACCAAAATAAGTGAAGAGCAGTCGATCTTTGGATATCCCATAGACGTCTACCAACAAACTCAACGCAAGCTTACAGGCCTCCTCCTGCAAGAAGCTCTGCAGTATATTTTTCTTCTGCTTGAAAGGGTGATACGGTTAGCTCACCTTCCCATAAGCATCGAATGACCAGTTACCGAGCATTTCGAAGAACGTATGGTGATAGCCATCCTTCCCGACAGTCTCCAAATCGTTGTGTTTACCACCCACTCTGATGCACTTCTGCGAATTGGCGACAGCTGCGTAAGGAGGTGGACGCAGCCCGAGAAAAACGTTCTTGAACTGATAGAATAAACCGAGATCAAACTTGAAATGAAACACGCAGCATGGAAAAAGTCAGGTACTTCAAAGACAGAAATGCGGTACAGTACTAACTTGATTCATACCCGCATTCACGAACGCCAGGGATGGATCTTGCCACGGAACGACAGAGGAAGAAGCAACGTGTTTGTGACCATGATTTCTTATGAAGAATTGCAGAAATGTTGATCGAACCGCTTCAGATGTCCAGTCAACCAAGGATGAACATCTAGCAAAATTTTGGCGGCCCGACAATCGCCGAATGTAGATGGGAAATTTCGAACCAAGTCTAATGTCAATGCGCGAAGCAGCAGTCATTCCCGATGTGCTGAAGATCAACAGCTAATTGATCAGGGAATGAGAACACAGAACTGAATTTTAAAAATTAATAAAACAAGAGCCGCCTTTACATTCAAAAATGTCACCCGTTTCAGAAATCAGAGCTGGCCACACCTTCACGAGATACACTTTACCCGCGACTTCGACGATTCAAAATTGAAATAAATACTATTACACAAGATGACCATTCATCGTGTATAGTACAGCTCGTTGATTACGTCGACATGAAACATAAATACATGGAACGATTTTAGAGATCTTATTCAGATCTAGGCGTGCAGGAACTAGGGATAGCTCCAACCGTACACATGTTACTAATATAGTAGGTGAGTTGAACTGAAGCCTCGTTTTAGATCTTTACATGACTAGGTGTCACATTTCTCAAGGCATTGGAGATTAAAAGAAGAAAATCAAGACAAGTCTGTACGGATTTCTTGAGATTGAGCATTAAATAACGTAAAATGTTTTAAGGGCGGGAGGAGACTTAAATGTGCGTTTGCATTTAAATTTCATTTTAGGGACCCAACATTGTAGAAAATCATCAACAGTACCAACATCAATATGCATCAGGACAGCATCATAAGACCTAACATGATTGGTGTCTGTTGGTCTTATAAAATTATGATCAGCACACTGAATTCAAGGAATGCATGTCGTATGTTCGAAAAATGCAATAATTTAGCGTGGTCACCGTGAAATTAAATTGCGAATCATGTCACCACCTGGATCTGGGACTCGCAACGAGAAACATTCCATCAATTATACCTGTTCCTTGTTCCTTGAGTGTGGACGCCGAGTGGGACAATTCGCATGGCTCCGCCCTAGTCAAGTGAATCCGAGGTCACTGGAGGAAGGAATTGTAATCCTCATTTCATTGTTCCTGAGATTCGTAACGATTCTCGCAGTGTCATTGTCACTGCCGGTCCTCGTTTACTGAGGTCGTCTTCGCGAATTTCTGACGGACTTTTTTCGTGGGTGTGAGTTGCTGCTATCTGAAAACATCCGTTAGGTGTCTTTCCACGGCATTGAAGTATGAAGCTTTCAGTAGTCATCGTAATGGTCATCTCGAAATACGATCGTTATCATTGGCTTCTTGAATGCATCTGATATGTCAATTTCAAGTGGAATGATTATTTGGGACTACTGCATCGTCCGAGTGAGCGCATATTCTCTGTGGACAGCAGCGTTTCTTGAGGATTTTTTGAGTGATGCTCGTGAGAGAGAGGTTCATGACGGGTTAATCCTTCATTTCTGCAATTGTTTCTTCTCCAGGCCTGAATGTTTGTTAAGTGGGTGTGAAAATGAGGGATTTGTGTCAGTTGCGTAGGAGTGTATTTTTGTATTGTAGGGCGCAGCTGGCACTAGTTCTTCATCGGAATGAAAGGGCGTGAAAGTTCCAGCTCACTTCACTCTTCGACTTCACCTGCTGAATATTGTCTTAGTTTTCCGCAAGAACGCGACGTTTTTGCGGCATTCCGTTGTCGAAACATAAGCGACTCTTCACGCTGTCCCCCTGATTATTCCGCGAGTCACAATTAACCTCCCTGCTACAGTAGTAGGTTGCTTCTCTTCGGAAATCAACTACCTCTAGCATCCTTGACCTCATCATGGCTGGGAATTACATCTTGGTCGCAGAGGAGGAAAACGAGGAGCCGATTGAAATTCCTACCGAAGAAGATGGAACTTTGTTGTTTACCACGTTGTGTGCTCAATTTCCGGGAGCTTGTGGTCTGAAGTTCCGCAATCCGGAGACGAATGCTTTACGAGGAGTTCGACTTGTTGACGATGGTTTTCATGCTCCGGAGGAAGGCTGGGGCAACGGAATGTATTTTTGCGTTTTCCCCAAAGGTGAGTTATTGGTTTTTCTGGGGGCGTTTTGCCGATCTGGGATTGCTGCTTTTGTCGTGGATCGAGTCGCACGTGGTGTGGGAATGAATTGGTAGTCATTGGAATCCATTGAGAAACTGATAGGCTTAGTTCCCAGGGAAACTCCCGCAAACATCGTTCCATTTTGACTCTCCTGTTCGTCTGAAATTCGCTTAGGTCCGTGTTGTAGAGCAAAAAACATATTTTCTCCTGATTCAGCCCAGGAATGGGGTTCCTGAATGAGTCCCCATCTGATACAAATATTCTCTCTCATCATCTTGGAGTTGAATTGTTTGTTCCTCGATAATATTTCTTCGATCGATAACAGAGTTTGTTTTCCGTTTCTCACATCGCTCTCGATTATGGTCGCCCTCCGTTCATTGGTCTGGGCTCGTGAGTCCAGTCCGTTTCGGTTTCGGCTGACGTGCTTTCGGGAGGATTTTCGTTCCTTAATATGTGGTGATTCTGACGTATAATCATAATATCTGATCTTTTATGCTGGATCGTCGAATTTCTGGAAAGAGTTCTCGTTGGGATATAGAATTTTCTTGGAGGTAAATAAAGCCATACAAGCACAAGTTCAGTAAAATTTAACTTGTGCACAATTTTGCCGTTCTTCATTGTTCCTAGTACAGTACATGCGTGTAATAGGTTAAGTGAATCAGTATGGATGTGGTTGACTTATCGGAAGCCTTTGCGAAGAGCATGGCGACTCTTACAGGTGTGTAGTTCTCACGTTGTGGAGTGATACCTGAAATCTGTGGAATTACCGGAGTGAGACGCTCTCCTGGCTAAATGTTGAGTCGTTGCCGATTTGTTGTATATTTACCCTAGATCCCCCATCCGCTCACATTTTCTTCGACGGTTTTGTAAATTTCTTGCGTTGAATACGGAGATCCACTCTTGGAAATATTTCTTGTCGTGGTTATGCTAGGTTTTCATGTGGTTCATTCGAATCACTCGAACCTCTTTCGATCTGATTGAGATAGCGTCACATATATTCTAATCCGAAAAAGCTAGGGATGCACCTGTAAGAAGAAATGGAATGCGCGATTGACGATGAGAACTGGTTTTCAGCATGAACTAAATGATTGAGATTCAAGTGCAAGTGAGAACTTTGGTGATGGCTTTATGAACATGGGACGCTAACCGCATTATACGAATGTTGTACTGTTGAGTTCAGTGAACACATCTCTTCCTTCATCACATTTGATTTTTCATGGAAAAAAAGATCGGGTGGTGAGATAGTTACGCCGTTTCGAAATATTTTCATCAAAATAGTCTTGTAGTTGAAGGCACCGCATTGATACCAATTAATCGTAGAAAATTATATTATTAACGCCGAATATCCAACAATGAGACGTCTCCCGCTCACTCGAGGTAGGTGTTGACGTCGAACCACGAATGAAGACGAGGAGCAAGATCTGTACCTCCCGGTGATCGGAAAAATTTTTGTGTGTTATTTTTGATAGATTTGAAGAAAAAGGGCGAAGATGACAAGTTAGGAAAATGCAAGCGATCCCAGGAGAAGCAGAAGTGCTCCGACTTGATTGTGCTGGGATTACCGTGGAAAACAACCGAGACGGAATTGAGACTGTATTTTGAGCAGTTCGGTGAAGTTCTCATGGCGCAGGTACGAATGTCTCGGTCTCGTATTCTCTTACACGCATCAATAATTACTCGAATCAGTTGAAAGACTGTACTCTCGATAAGCCGCAGACCGTATGTTGCAACATGTCTAGTACTGCACTTAATGCATAATTTTATTTATATTAGGTGAAGAAAGATCCGAAGACGGGAAATTCGAAGGGATTCGGTTTCATTCGGTTCTCGCTGTTCGAATCGCAACAGCGCGTGCTTGGTCAAAGACATATGATTGACGGCCGCTGGTGTGATGTAAAGATACCCAATTCGAAGGCCGCCGGGGTGAGTGCCTATTTGGTGAGAATACAGTTCCGAGAAGCGCCGTGGGATGGCCGTATTTTTTAGCATTCCTGTCTGCAACGAAAGCGTTTGAGCTGGTTGGGATGGGAAAATGTCACGTTTTTAACCGAGTTTTCAATTTTGTAGGACTCGACGATGCAAAGTCAACAGTCACACGTGCCTTGTAAGGTTTTCGTCGGACGTTGCACGGAAGACATGACGGCTGACGACTTGAAGGATTATTTCGCCAAGTACGGGGATGTCACTGATGTTTTCATCCCGCGGCCCTTTCGAGCATTTGCGTTTGTTACATTCCTCGATCCCGACATCGCACAGAGCCTTTGTGGTGAAGATCACATCATTAAAGGGATTTCCGTCCATGTTTCCTCTGCCGCCCCCAAAACCGATTCTGGATTAGCTAGGGCAGCAAGCGGACCGCCAGGGGTATCCGGGGTCGCTTGGGGCCGTACAGGCATGTCGGGCGGACGGTCGGACCTTGGAGGACCACGTGGTGGCGGCTGGGGTGGTCAAATGCCCCCTGTGAATCATGGGGGAGGGCGCGAAATGGCCCAGATGCCACCCCCTCCTCCAGGTGCAGGCGGACATCAAAGTTCCGCGCATCAGGGTGGTACTGCGGCGCACCAACTGGCACCGGGCTTGAGTCCTCTAAATCTTGCCGGTTTGCCTCCTCAAATGAATTCTGCTATTGCTGCTGCGTTGCTGAATCCTGCTTCATGGACGCTGTTCTCCAACTTGCAAGGTGGCGCTGGAGGAGGTGGCGGTCAACCGGAGCCACAAGGGTTCGTATTCAAAATAAAGCTTCTTTGGGGAATGAGTTTCTTCCCGTGTTTTGAGAATCCTTTCCATCTTGTCGTATTCCTGAAGTTTTTAAATTGAATTTTATAGCGTCTTTCGCTTTTGTAGGCACGTTCATTATTTCCTGAGTATCACTTCTAGCGTCTTACTCGTATTCATTTGAATCAACTATTGTGTTCGAAGGATTTCATTTTTTTTAGCAAATGCTGTCTTATTCGAATATCTGTCATTCTTTTGGCGTGGAACTGCTGATATTTCATTTTTGGTTTGATCTTTCATCGGCAATTATCTTTTGGCTTGCACTCGAAGAATTACACTAATTCTATGTTTTTTGTCACTTTGCTATCTCGGTATTCGTATTTAAGCGCTTGATGATTTATTTCGTCCCGATTTTGTATGACTAGGACTCACAGAATTTTTGAGAAATAATTCCGCAAATGGATTCGCTGAAGGCATTAGTCAGCTGATATTGTGCTGAGCACGTTTCATGGATCAGCTTTTTTGGCATTCGTTTGTTGGTTTATTATTGACTGTGAATCGCCTTAAGGTGGAGGTTTTTACATTTCAGGGTTGTGTGTACCGGCATAAATTTTGAATGCATATAGCATATGTTTGATACCGAAAGGGGCTTTCTTGATTTAATTCCACTTCGGCTGCCGTTTGATTAGAATTTTTTGAAAGATTTGGATAAGTCTGTTTTTACAAGGGTCTTTTTGTTCGTTCTTTGGCGGTTTGCTAGTACAGTATCCTGCCAGTTTGATCTACTTGCTTCGCGGTACTCCGAGCGTCGTATGATTTCGCATGTCATTTTTCTCACAACTCTAGTTTTCACATCGTATGGATCCGGTAGACCATTTTATCCTGTACAATTAATTTTTGTGTACACCATGATTCACGACCGCGATAAGTTTCATCGTAGTGCAGCTTTTGAAATTGAGTCGATTCAAATTCTCAAGTGAACTCCGTTCATGGCTTCATCAATGCTTGTACAGTATGTAAAATGCGTCGGGATTGCAGACTTGGAGTAAAATTCTCTTCGATGGCTTCTGTGGGTTCACAATTCTGGCTGGTATTCTACAGGTTTCCACCTCAGTGTCAAGGATTCCCTCCACAAGGATACGGTCCTCCGCACCAGCCGCCGCCACCCCATCAAGGTTATCAAGGACAGCCTGGAACCGGAGGCCCGGGAACTGGTGGTCCCGGTGGACCTCAGCAGGGTCCTGGCGGCTTTATGAATTGGGGAGCGCCACAACCGGCCACAGCTCCGGGAAATCACGCTGCCGCCGCGGCATCGTCGGGTGCCACGCCGGAAATTTCGCAGTCACAAACCATCCAAGCCGCCACCTGGCAGGCTAATCAGAGGAATGATGCAGGGCGCCCTCAAGCCCCGGGCCCTCCCACTGGCTTTCGTTCCTCCTATGAACTGTGAGTTGATCTTACTCTATTTTTATTCTACTGTATCATGCTCATTTCGACACCAATTAAAGCAATGCCCACATTCATTTTGACTTCATGATTTTGAGTCGCGGTTTGTGATTTTATTCTTCGTTGCTAAAATAATTTAATGTTACTTCGATTATCCCGGCTAACGAGTCGGTACTTATGCCCGGCTTATCTCATAATGCCAAATGATATACAGTTTAACTGATCAAAAAATCAGGAGTGACTTCGTACATTTTCGCAAGTCTTGAAGTTTATTATACGAGTTAGGTAGATCAACAGAGGGTAAGAAAGGGATTAAAGTTAAAACGAAGAGGTACCGTATGCATTCCGAATTGTTCGCTTTCAATTAATTAGCAATGAGTGAATGTTTACTTGAAGCCATTATAATCGGCGTTCCACGACATGGAACGCTTATGCCCATAAAATTTTCGAAATTTACCTTTTCATTATGCGGACGTCGTAGCTCAGCAGTAACATTTTATTCGTGCTTGAAGAATGTAAGTGGGCCTCAATTTTGAACTATGACTCCTGGCTTCTTAGGTAGTTTTTGAATGGAGAAATAATAATCTGTATTATTGTATCTGTAAAAATAATGTTCTATAAATCTTTAAAGGTTTCTTGCGAATGATGGGTTTCTTTTTTCAGGGAATGGGAGTGAATTGAGTTTGAGGAGTGATTGAAGAATCGTGAGTTTTCTTGGTGTTCGAAGAAATGACGACCCATCTACAAAAGTTGGAATTTTCAGAATCGAGAAAATGCTATATTTTCCTTGGCGTGGAATTCATGAGTAAAGATGGACTTGCGTGTGCTGAGAAAAATGAGCGAGATGGCGTTGTGGCGGGAGCTAGAGTGGATCACGAAGTCAACGGTGAAGGTAACCGTTATGCGCCTCGTCTAGACTAGAAAAAACGAGGGAATGGGATTTATAATCGATATTATTTGTTTCCGGGCGTGTGTAGATAAGTTTCGTGAATATCTTATCGACGGTCATGGTAACTCGTGGGAAATTTTCTCTTTTTTTTTGTTGCTGAAATGATCGGCTTCGTGTTATTTTTTGAACTGGGCGAGTGTGAGTGTATGTTGGTTTATCTTATTCGTTCTTTTTTCAAACCTGATACTGACTCCTTCACGTGAGAATCGGTCATCGTTCTGTGGAAGCTGTTCTGACCGTTTTAGGTCCGCAGAAGATAGGGTCCGCTTGTGCGGGTTTTTGTTTTGTTTTTTCCCCCCTGTTGAGTTGGTTCCTCTTGGCGGCGCGTGCAAGGAGCAAGAAACATATCTTGCTGCATTACGATCTGTTGAACCGTCGCAATCCCTGGTGTTCGAATTGCCATAAGGAATGTCCGCGATTTGATTGAAGCCGTTTTGTTGGATTGTTTTTACCGCCTAGGATTCATCCCGTGATGATGGCTTTCTGGGTGTTTTGAAGGGAAGTTAGATGTATTTATTCCACCTTGGACTTACTGGACAAGGCAACCGGTGTGATCAAAACGTAATTGGCTGATGTATCATCTGTCTGGTTGGAACGTTGAGGAAGTGGTCGAGTTAACGCACGATTGCGCGGCGAATGGGGACTGAAAGGAAAAAATTCTGGAATTAGATGCAATTTGGCCAGTGCGTGAAGAGCGGTTGGTTGAATGAAAAACGAAAGATTCTGACGGCCTGGCTGGCATCCGACACCGCGACTTGGTACTTGCACTGTTTGAATCTGTGTTGCAGTCGCATTTCTAAAGCACCCTCTGTTTTTACTTCTTCTGTTTTGAGTATGAGTAAGTGGAATTTGTGTGCGAGAGTTTTTGGGTGTAAGGATGGCGGCAAAGCCCATTGGAAGCACCTTGAGAGCTGTTCTTCGCACTTTTTTGCTCATCCGCGTGGGCTCTGGGTTACCATTATCTGATAGTCCCATATGTACGGTATATCTCCCTTCTTGTGCATAACTTTCGTGCTGTATACTTTCCCCCGGATCAAATCACGGCTATTTCATTAGTGGTTACGATTTTGATGAGTACAGAATTGAAACGGTTTCAGAAAATACTCCGTTCGTATCCAAGATTGATGATCATTGCGATCAATGACCTTGCGGGTTTTTTTTTTCTCGAGGTGATCATTTATCGAAAAAATTCATGCTCATTATTTTTTGGGAAGTCACCCGGAATCAGAAATAAGCATAACTTGCTACGTAATACAGGAGAATCTTATACAGGTTATACTTGCGCCCCCCATCATTGCAGAGGATCATCCAGGTTTGATGCTAGTGGGAAGGGTGATCATAGAAAAGTATATTTTTATCGAAGGTCCATGAAAGCTCTTCCCGGCGGATGAGATGTAGATAATCCTCGCCTCTCTGTGCAGCTCAGATCCCTATTCTTGGAGTTGATTTCGAGCATGTTGAGTAGTTTGTACATAAAATAGAATGGCATTGCCAGTTTCATGGTTTTTCTCCGCGTGCTGAGGTTGTTTGTCGCTGTTCTGATCACTTACTTTCTTTCTGTGTTCTCTGAGATTGTTAATGAATATGGGAAAGTGTCGAGTGGGATGGTGAAGAGAGCCACGGATGAATTGACTCGGCCGAAATGGACAGGGAATCTGAAGGGGTGTTGGGAGCATTATTAAATTTCGGTGCGTTCTTGCACCTACGCTTTTGTTGCAGCAGTTGGGCGGTATCCTTCTGTATATTCTGCTTCAAAGAGCAACCTTGTAACCGAGTGTTTCACAGTAAACATCTATCTGTCCGAGAAAAGGAAAATTCTGTCCCATGCCGCTGCGCGAGAACCCGGAACGAAAGGTTGGAACTGTTGGGTATGCGTTGAAGTTGAGAGGGAAACGTGCGTTTTAATTTCGGGGGGTCCGAGTGACGGCGGATGCATAAGAGATGAGAGAAAGATTGACGTTGAAGTTTACATCTGTGATATCTCGTTACAAAGGAGGAACCAGACTGAGAGAAACAGAGTTATGATTGGGAAAGGACTTCTGCGGTCATCCTCGCCCTCTCTCGACCACTCCCCCTTGCCTCTTGTCGCCATGATTTTGCAGACCATCAGTTGTCAATGATCAATCTTGAGAAAGCTTTTAGGAAGCTCACAGGTTGCTGCGAAGTCATCACGTCGCCGTGGTGGCTCCTCCATTCCTCAGTCCACTCCCACTTATTGAAAATTTTAAGCAGTAGTCAAGTTTAACTTTCCAATCTATGACCCAATTATTGCAAGCATCATTTGTTGCTTGTGAGTGTCCAGACTGTTTGGGTGAAATTCTCTGGATGCAGGCACCGCTTCTGATGGCTGGTGAGTGGTGGAGCCTAGCTTTTGCAACTTGGCAGTAACGAGCAAACGTTGTTCATGTCGTATGCTACGATCATCGTGTAGCGAGTCAAGTGCGGAAATCGATCTGTTGAACCTTTTCCCAAAGCAATGCTCTTCACCATCACACCGCCAAGCAAAAAGAGCTGGAAACTGATGGTCCTGTTCGCAAGCGAGTAGAGCCGGGGACCGAGGATGCGATTCTATTTTGTGCAGTGAAAAAAAAAATGATCATGTATCATAGAATTCGGGAGAACATACGGAATTGATTGTGAATTTGGAAAGAAAAAAGATACGTATTTCGGCGCTGTTGGTTCCTCCGCGTTCCACTCTTGCATCACCGCCGTTTCCGTTGCTTGTGCAATGAAAGCCCTGCCTTCTCCGGTGCCCGGTCGTGTTCCTCTGCAAGTTGCTGCCTCCCTCTCTGTCCCATCTAGGGAAGATTTGATACCATACGCAAACGTGTATAAATGTCTTGTCTGGGCCATAGTCCCTCTGTCGAGCTTTTACTTTTGTTGTCTTCGTGTGAATTCAAGAAACCAAGGGTTAGCTTTGAAAAAAGCCGCCTAATTAAGTCATATGCTGTATAGTTCATTTGGGAACGAATATCCCATTGTTGAGTTTTTACCCGCTGTGTTTCCCCTTAACTTGTTGACATGTTCTGGAAACTGGTGCCTGCAGCGTTGAAAGGATTGGAACTCGCAAGCTTCCTGAGGAATTATTCAGTGCTAATGTCAACCAAAAGCGTCCCGACTCCTGGTTATCCATTTGCAGGCAGAACGAAAGTTGAATTGGTCCTCTTGTAGTTGTGAATACTGTTTCATCATTGTTTTCAAATGTATGGGGGATTTGATGTCGAAAACATTTTTGGGTTATGTTTTTTATTTGCTGTTATTGTTTTGTTCACTCTCGCACTGCGTCTTTGTTGGATTAGTGTAGATTCTGATGAGGCGTACGAAATTCTTCATTTCCGCTTTTATCGACGACGACCGCTTTGAACGGGGGGGAAACAACAGGGATGGAGCGATTTCCGCAAATGAGGAATTTGGGTAGGAGATTGAAAGAGAACATGAAATTGATTGAACGGGGAAGCCTATGAGTCGGAGATGACGCAGAATAAAGCCCGTGTTGTTTCTAAAATGCTTCCGTCTTTATAATTCAAGTTATTGCAGTGATCGTTAAGTTTTACTTTCAACATTGCGTGAATTCTCGTTTTTTGCAGGATTTCTCCATCTGTTATTTGTGAATATTCCCACAGATTGTGATGGACCTCAAGTACGCGAATCTCCCTGGCATTGTGAGTATTAGATCAGTTCGCGAATGAACGTCATGATTAGGATTATCTGAATACATTTCATTTAGGCTCATGGGGAACCCGATGTTTACGAGTCGTCAGACCTTCCTGAGTCGGAGCAGTCGCAACTAATTCAGCAGGTTAATTTTTAAACGTTTGAATCACTACGGATTTTTCTACGTTCTCTTTTAATTTTAGGTTGATACCAGTGCTGCTGTTGATGTTATCCCGGTCGACGTTGAGCAGTCGTTGAAAAAATTCAAAGGTTGTTGGCTGGATCCAGAATTCTCAGATTTCTCTGATAGGATTCTGCCGCGAGGGCATCGCGGTTACGATCAAAGGTAGCCGCGATTCAGGACTGGAATGGATGCGAAGCTCAAGTTTTGTGCTAACGTGATGGAGAGCTTCATGACTTTCTCATCTTTGTAGACACGGGGAATGGGTGCTAGCTGACGAAGGAAGCGAAAACCTCGTGCAAAAGTATCAGCGATTGAAAAGGGAATCGGAAGAGTTACTTGAAGATTTGAAAAGGTGCAAAGAATTGAAGCCTGGTGCGGACGATCTGCCAGCCAAATTACTTCCGAGCGCTAGTGATCTGTTCGATGAGTTGAGCTGTCTCAAACTGGAAAACGCATTGGGTGCCGAATGCGTTGCCACCCTTGGAGACGCGAATTCTATATCGAAAAAGTATGTAATGCCCAGTGCCGAATTCGGTGAAGCTTCAACAGTTTCCTTCACTTTAGAAAACTGACAGCCGCTGTTGATTCATTGCGAGACGCGAAGAGCACGAAAGATGCTTCCGGAAAAGAAATAGCTGGTCAAGATTCTTTGAAGTATGAAATCGTTCATCTTCCCGGGAGAGAAAACTATGAAAATATGAAGTCACTTTGTACCATTGATGAGAGACTCAGCGCTTTGGAGAAAGTGATCGGAAATCAGCAAGCTAGTTCTATGGTACGTGTAGTGTCTGGGTTGGGTTGAAATTTTGGTTGTCAATCCCGTGCTATTGAATATGTGGTAACTTCGCTAGAATTTTCCGTCTTTTACAGAATGTTTTAAACTCCGATGTTTTCGGCGTGCCCCTGATATCCGCGGTCAAAACGCTTGCTTCAAAGATAAACTTGCTGGATGCGAGTAAGATGGACATGATGGAAGCCCGTGCGAGTTCCTTGTTGAATAAGGTGCATGAAATAAGTGATCGTGCTGCTGCTGGTGCACAAGAAAGAGACACGGCAAAAGTGAGATATTTTTCTTGTGTTGTTTTGCCTTTTCTTGCAAAATCTATGTTCCTCTAACAGCTCAATGAACTGCATTCCTTGATGAAATCAACGGAGGCCATGCGTGGTATGATGCCTGATCTCGTGGATCGGCTCGTTGCTCTAAAGGATATCCATGAACAAGGTAATCGGGAATAAACCGGGAAATAAATCACTTCAACTGATCCTTTACAGGCCCGCAGGAAATGTTGTAGATTTGTAACATTAAATAACTGGGTCTAATGGGATATCATTTTTAATCCCCGCGTTCAGCTGATCGTAAGGGCACAGTTTCTTACTATGGTATTTTTCGTTCATAGCTGGTGATGTGTTGAGGCTGGTAACGGAAATGGACGAAGTTCAGAAAAAGCTTTTGATGCAAATCCGGGAAGAGCATGAACGGTTGGACGTTCTCGATGCCTCAGTGAAGCAAAGTGTTTCCGTGATGATGGGTAACGTTGATAAGCTCGAGGAGCGAATCAAAACCTTGAAGAAATAATGGTTGACTTAAAAGTTCCAGACACGCGAATTTTCACGTTGCCTATTACATTCTATCTGAACCGTCTCGTCGAATGAAGTCTTTTACCGTATAATTGCGATGCTGACATGTGGAAATCAATAACGATTTGTTCGCTAAAAATACCTGGTCTTTTGCTCTTGTTTCTGATGACGAAGCTCCTTGATGAAATGTGAATTTTATTATTGTAGATATTTTAAATCGAGGTGGTGTCGCGTGCGATGGCTTACCTGCAGACTCGAGTGATCACTCACCCGCAGCGAGTCTGTTCATTATATAAGAAATTGCTGAGAAACTTGGAGGCTACTTATCGAGAACGCATCGAGTACCGCGTTCAAGCTGTTCTACTGCGAGCCGAATTTGACAAGCATAAGGACGAAAAGGATTATATTGTTGCCAAGCAGTTACTTGAGCGTGGGGAAAAGCACCAATTTGAAACGCAACATTATCAAGCGAAATGTTTTGCCAATTCACCCGGTGGTGCTGCCTACGATCGTGAAGTGAATCCACCGGATTGGCTGATGGATTACTGGCACCCTTTGGAGAAAGCCATGTTTCCAGATTATTTCGCCAAGCGTGAAGCAAGAAAAAAGGAGTACATTGAATTCTACGAAAAGACTTATGGGAAAAATTCGGATATGAAGCATTGAGCATGCATTGTGATTTTGAGAAAGTGTATTGTTCCCAGTCTCTCTGACTAGTTTCTTAGCTTAGTAAAGATAATCTTCCATGTGTTCTCTCTTGTCGACTTCATTCGGTTGGTGAAATCCCTGTATGAAAATTAAATCGTTACAACGATTCCGTTGGACCCATTTGTATTTTCGTATTTTTTCATTTATAAATCTCAACATCATCCCAGTTCCAAACTACCCCGTGCCGGAACTTGATTTTTCTCAACGCGCATGGATAAATGAGAATTGATGCGCGCGTGGATCCGTCACTCTTGGCACATGGTACAACACAAAATTCCATTCAACCTCAAGAAAAGAAAACTATCTGAAAATTGTTTTAATATTTGTGGCGTGATGATAAATTTTCTGAGTTCGTCTTCGAAAAATGTGTGCCATTTCGGAAAGAAACCAATTATGAATAGTAATCAACCATGGCATTGTCGTGAAATTCGTTATGGAGCGGAGAGACTCTCATCAAATGAAAAACTGCTGGCAGATCCGGTAAACTTCTGAATGAGTAACAACTGTAATGAGATTCTTTGTTGAGAATCGTTCTCATTAAAAATCTACGACCTCAAACGAACTTCCTTCATCACAGCAAATTGGTTTATTCGAATCGTTCTCGATCGGTCGCTCTTCATATTGCCGTCGGTGGATGGCTTTGAGCTGGTGGTCTTCTGGAGTTGAAGCCGAACCTAAGAACTCCGTTAGCGTCGGGCTGAGGTAAGTTGAAGTTTTGGGAATCGAAGTCCCGTCCGACTGGCGAGGATTCTGGAAAAATCACTGTGTTCAAAAGTTTGAGAATTTGTGTTCATGCTATATACATACTAAGGGAACTAATGACGGGTTCGCTGTGATCCTGTGTTGAAGGTTGTTGAAGATTCTCGCGCTGAAACCTTTCGATGGCTGAGAATGGTGTCCAAGTTGTTGGCGCGATAAATTGCGCATTTTCTGCTTGCGGTGGAATGTCGGGTTTCACCTGCGGGATAATTTCGTGATAGTCTTCCGTCGGATTTTCGGTGTCCTGTTCATAATCATATTCTTTGAAATCTTCATCTAACTGTGAAGATGAAGTTGTCGCCGGTACTGTAGAAGAAATCGCTGTCGTTGTTGGTATGCTGTCCCTTTTGATCGTGACATACTGTGGAAACTCTGGTCTTGAATTATTGGAAGTATCGAAAGATTCCTCTCCTTTTGTGAACTTCACGCGAGGCGATACGACGGGTCTTCGCACAATGGGCTTTCGTGAAATCGCTTGTGTATTCCGTGGCGTTGCGTTGTTCAATACTCCTTGTGACCTTGTCCTCGTGCGAGAAATTTGCGCATTTGCCCTCGAAATGACACTTTGCGGAGACGCTGCTGGAAGTCTTTTGTTAATACTGGGTTTCTGTTTTGGAAACGCTGGTATTACTCTTCTTCTCTCAGTATCGGCATTCAATCTTTCTTCCGAGGCCAATGAGCTCTGACGAATTCGCGAAGTGGATGCTTCTGTTGTTCCCAGAATAGCGGAAAGGAAAGCTTCAGTTGCCTCTGGTGGTAGGGAGAGCTTAGCAAGATTGTCTAGAATTTTCTGATTTTGATCATCCGTGGACAAAACTTTGCTGGACAATTGTGGTTCGACTTCAGAAAATGGTTGGATGGAACTGGTACTGTTTGGTGTCGTTGTAGTAGCTGGTTCGATTACTACCGGCCGAAGAATTCGATTTGGCTTTTTCGGTACTTCTTGACCGATATCAAAGTCGTTATTTTCAGCGATGCCAGGTTGTCGAATGCTGGCTTTGGTTATGATGGCTTTCTGATTCGCCACGGACTGTTTCCGAGGAACTCTGTTCGTCTGTCTAGATGGAGTCGGCCGGTTGACTTCCTGATCGCTATTGGATTTTACCGGTCGAGCTTCACCGAAATGCTGCAAATTGGCGTCAAGCGTTTGACTTTTCGCCCTTGGCGGTGATTGCACCCGTGTTGGACGTCTAGGCGGCTGTCTTCTTGAAGTAGGTTGAAGCGTGGTTGAAATATCGGCGTCGTTCGTGTTTGGTTCGGTGACCGGTTTTGGACCCCGTGTTCTTGTGCGTGTTCTCGTTGGAATTTGCCCTTGCTCCCCGTTCGGCTGTCCAACAGCTGGTCTCACGACATTAGTACGGTTTCGCGTTCTTTGAGGCGGCCTACTAGCAGGATTACTGAGTGACGCTGATGGTACTTGTCCGGTCGTTGGCTCTGGTGTCTTTCTAGAGGCTCTCAAGATGTGAGAGCGGTTGCGCAATGGAGGGCTTTGGGGTTCGGCTACCTCCTCCGTTGAAGTTTCATCGATTGTTCTCCGTTCCGCCGTTGGTATGCTCTCTGGAACTGCCGGTTGGTTTTGCTGGGTTTCTGAAAGCTCGGAAGATCTGTATCTGCCCAGATCACTGCGCGTGAACCCAGCGGAAGTTCCTCTACGTTTTGGTGCCACGGGTTGACGGGTTGAGATCCTGTTGTTGCTTGATGATGCCTGAAGCTGTTGATTTTTTATTGTCCTACTGTGGGTAATGAAACTTTTTGCTTCACGCGTTGTGTCGCTCTCTGGGGCTCGGTTGGGCCGAGCGCGGATCCTTGAATACGCTTTGCTTTCTATGTTTGCGATATTCACAGCTGGGGATTGCTTCCTGGTTTTCAGAATATTTGCCCTGGAGTCGCTCCATTGAGGATTGGTTTGCTTTGTTGGATTGGTGAATATTTTTGGTGATTGTTCTTTATTGGGGTCTTCCAAGATGAAATAATCTTCTGTGAGGTCAGCCCTCCGTGATAAGAGACCCTCGGGTATCTTTCCGCTATTTCCTTTTGTTTCCCCTTCGTAATAATCATACTCGAGCTCTGGTTGTATGGTTGTTGGCTGAGTTCGAACTTTTGCCTTTTTGTTTCCTTGGGTTGAGCTTTTGATGGTGGATGCTTCTTTTGAGTTCTGGTCTCCTAAAAGAAGATTTTGATTGAAGAGCTCTGTCGGTCGAAAAGCAGGTTGTCTGTTTGGGGCAGGTTTTTTCGTGTTGAATTGTTCTACTGGATTTGGACGCTTCGGCGTCCGTACGTTTTCGAGGCGCTGGGATTTTTTCGGTTTGCTCTGGACGAGGACAGGATTGATAAGCCTGTTGCTGATTTTCGAACTCCGACGACGTCCGATTTTCTCGCGAATGTTGTGGATATTATTTTGACGTTGTTTCTGGGTCAGCTCGAGTTCCCCTGACCGAGCTGACTGATCCGCAGATGCCTCTTTTCGCTCAAAGCTGGATAAGATGCTTGCCAAACTTGTGTCGGAATTGAAGTCGGATAGAAAAGGCCAACCCAATGGCTTTTTCTTGTCCGGGTCGTCATTTGTTATCACCTTCTTCGATCCCTGCGGTTGAAACGTTCCTTTCCGATAGGCGGTATCCCTTAATGCGTTCAACCTCACTTGCGTCGAAATGGCATTGAGTCTAATATCGTCCTCCTTGACTTCTGCTGCCTGTCTCGATCTGATGGAGTTCTGCGATTGTCGTGTTTGGTACGAACCCTTCCTTGGAGAGATGGTAATTTCTTGTCTTCCTTTGTATCCGTTTGTTTCAGTGTCGGACGCAGCGCCGATGCCTCCCAGTGTGAAGCCTTCGGGCAATTCATTGAGTAGGAATGGGTATTTGAAAAGGGATTCCAATGACATGCGCTGCACTGATGATTCGTCCAATTGCAAGTCTGTTTCCATCGTGAAACACGAGGAAATGCTTGAAACGAGGATCAGCAAGCAGTTGAGTATCCTGTAACGAAAATAAGCGATCAATGAATTAATGAAATTCTCATGAACAAATAGAATACTGTATAAGAAAATTGAAAGATAACTAATTGAGCAATTAACAAATAAAAGGAAGAGTCGGAGCGTATTGAAAAATCTTTTTGCATGTCCTTAGACAGTGTAGAGTGATGATAAGTTGAAGGGGAAAGGTCTTGAAGCTGACGTGACTTAGTTTTTGATAATTGGACTCGGGCGAAGGAAGAGATTTGAACTGAAGGATAATTCTGAATTGAGGAACTGGTCATAAGCTGTTCCCTTGAAGCCTTCAACAGCTACGAAGTAGGGATGAAAATATTCACGTACGTTTCTCATTTTAAGTTCGTTTTGATTTCTGGTCACCCCTCCAGAGATGATTTCCATGCTTCGAAGAATTAATTGAAAACTCCTGAAAAAATATCGTGAGGTTCACGTTGGCTCAGGTCAGGACTGATTTTCAAGTTGCTGCTCTTTCATTCTGGTGGATACCGGCGATGAAGAAATTCTTCTGTCATTTGAAATTTCATGGACCGGAGGGCATTGCGGGAAAGAATCCATGTTTCTGAACTGTGGGCGTTAGGAATGCTGATCATAGTTGGCCAATCGCACCTTGCAATGTTGTTCGTGTCGTGTCGCACAAGCCTTGCATCTATTGACCTTTACAAAATTCCGGGACTCTTCTGATGGGGACGATCCGATCAGTATTTTTCAGGAGGTATCAATTGCGAATTCTATTCTGGTCTACTGTAAATAGTGTATAATATTCAACATTCGATCCTTGAGGGTTTGATCCATTAGTTATAAGACTGGGCAAATGTGTGGGTGATCTCTCAATGTCGAAGACTGATCTGAATGAGAGAGAAAAAAATTTGTGATGAAAGTGTTTCCAGTCCTGCGCTCATGTTCAAATGGGAGAAACCAATTTCCTGATGGCGTTTATCTTAAGGATGCTCATGAGAGCGGGCTGAGCGACCTAAAATTTCGATGGGTATAAACAAGCGAAAGCACCAATTGAAATTTTTTTATACGTTGCTTTCTTTACGTTTAAGGATTGATCTCATGTAATTGAGACAATAGAGTATCCCGTACAGAAATCGGCATGCTAGATTTTAAAAAGGTTGTAGGAGTCTGCCGAAAGCGCTTGTGATCCTATTATACGAGGGTTCTAACAAAAGTTCTCGGAATGAAAATGAAGATGGCGTCTAATCGAGCTGGAAAAAAATTATTCTTTAGGGCAACCATATTCTTTGGCACAAAAAAAAAATCAGCCCAGTTTGACAATTTTTTTCAATTTTTTGCAAAATTAAATGGCGGAATTGCCTTAGATGACCTGGAGGCAACCCTTAGAGAAAATTCCAAGTTGATTTCAAGAATTCTGAGGGGGAAACTGGGCCACCAAAAAAAAAAGCTGCAGGAAGGGTGCCTCGTCTGTTGAGTGTATAGCAAAACTCTGCCAGGGTAAATTTTTCAAAAAATTGAAAAAAATTGTTGAACTGGGCTGATTTTTTTTTGTGCAAAAGAATATGGTTGCCCTAAAGAATAATTTTTTTCCAGCTCGATTAGACACCATCTTCATTTTCATTCCAAGAACTTTTGTTAGAACCCTTGTATAGACGATGATATAAGTGCCAATTTAAAATTTTATTATATCCTAAATACTGATGTTACGGTATCTGTACATCTTGAAGTAAGGAAAATAACCACTACTCTGTTTTTTGTTTTTGTTTTTTTGCCGAATGCGCCGTTTTTTGCTAAGGTTGTCGAGGGGTGAACCCAGAAATAACGGAGGTCTAGATGGCGTGCCGGAATTGATTTTGATTTTTGCGTTAAATTTAGTGTGCAATTCGGCATCATCAGATTCTATAAATGTGCACTGTGTCATCGAAGTTGAGGAATCGTGAGTTTCTTTAGGTGGATGGAAACGGAAAACTTTTATTATAGTACTGCTGGACAATTATGTATAAATGCAGCAATTCTTCCAGAAAAGCGCGAGTAGAGTTTTAGGACGTCAACGAATTTAAATGCATCGTCAGTTGGTTAAGCTTCAGTGAAATTTTTTTACTTTGAATATTTGAAGTCGGTATCCTACGTTGGTGCAACTTTTGAGGCATTCGTGTTATTTTTTCGGATAAACTGAAAACCGTGTTCTTGCTGGAAGTTTAATGATGCACCATGATTCCGACGCAGTTTTAATCAAGGTCTTATTAAACGGGGGAGGGCTGCATTCCATGTTTCATAAAATAGATCCATGTGATGGAGGACGTCCTCGCATTAATCGTGGAAGATGCGTGGTTTTGCGAAGAAGCTGTACTCCTTGAAGGCACAGGTACAGTACTTGTATATACGCTTACTTATTTTTCCTCTCGTAGGAGTAGGAGTGGGCTTAAAATCACGGCCACATTTTCCGAAGTGCCGTGGCACGCTGTTTTGAATAACAGGAGTCATCGAAACCGCATTACATGCTTCAGTACTGCGTTCTTTGCATGCGTAACACGATGTTATGACGTGCTCCAGTTCCCCCAAGTTATGACGTGTCATCACCACAATACAAGTACAATATATAGTGAGTATACTTCACACAGCACGGAATTGCATTTTATTTCTTCGGGGAAATTGACCATCAGAAGTAGATAAATCTTGTCAGTTCCCAATAATGCGTGGGATTATCTGAAATTTCACTTCAATATCCTTTTGATATTGAAGTACATAGCATGCTATTTAGGGAATGTTTTCTGCTACGGTTATCCGTAAAAAAAAAACTAGTAAAATTCTACATCTTTTTGCTGCATGATGTGTTAGGAAAGGGGGATTTATTTTGACGATAGGCAAAGTAATTGTTTCTCCTTGTCATTCTGTCAATTTTTTTTTTCTGCGAGGAAATCCGGCAAAAAGCAAGAAGCTACTCTAAACAAGAAAGTTTTGCATGGCTCGACAGCAGTGAAGTGAAATATCAAGTACAGTACTGTATTAAGTCAACTGATACGAATCCCATATAACCCTGGTGAGAAAACCTTAAACTCTTTCTTCTGGCGTTCTTCATATGAGATAACATGAGCTGAACGCACGAATTTGTTGAAAAAAAAAATACTTGGATCGGACGTAAAAAAAAAATTAATTCAAGAACTTCAAGTTGACGTTTTCGAAGGATGACAGATTTTTAAACCTGCCTTTCAGTCTTGTGAATAAAATTCACCCTCGAATTTAGTGCCGATTTCGTATTCAGAATGCGATGAAAATTTTCTAGTTTTGCTATAATATCCAGCAATGTGTTATAGCAAATCAATTTTCTGGACCTCTATTATTAAAATACTGTATATACCATAGTCTTATTCAAGAGTGCATGAGCAGAATCCCTACAAATTTGAATGTTTGCCGCAGATTCGTTCAATAGATTTAATTCTTCATTGTACTGGGAAAACTTCTGAACAAAAAGGGAAGAAATGGAATTTTTTTTAGAATCTAGCTGTGATTGAGGCCAGAAAGAAAAAAATTGAAGGGATATTTTTTGCTCACTCACATTTTTCAATGCTCTATTGTGTCCGCGAAACCTCAAATGAAAAAGCGATGCCTTTTACGCGATAGTTTTTGCTATTTATTCGTCCTCTATAGATGCGTTATCCCGAAAGTTCTTTGATTATAGTTGATCGCAAGTATTGTGTGGTTTGGGCGAATATATAGTGATACTGCGATTCCGGTTGCATTTTCTACTTGTTTATACAGCTCCACGTACCGTCGAGTCATTTCGCGGATTTTTATGGTGGGGTTTTGTGCACAATTTTCCTTCGTGAAATGAGCCAGCAGAAGATATAGGTTACGCATGGGAATGCTAGAAAAGTTTTTAATCTGGAAAGAATGAACATCCCTCCAGTTTCAGACACGAGTAAAGCAGATACAGTACTTTATGTTTCTGTTGATTAATTTCGTGATTTCAATGGCATGGGTTGCAATTTTCTCACTTTCCTGCAGCATTTGAAAACCATAGAAATCTCTAATCTTCATATCATATGCCTTATTTTCGAACTTATTGATGTAATCAGATTTATTTTAGATACTTGGAAGTTCAGAAGTGGATTATTATTTCTGCTGATGCTCCACAAAGTGCGCGTGTGTCATTCAATCCCATATTGCATTATATATTGTTAATTTTTCGCGCTGCAATAATTTCGGCGGAATTATATACGTTATGCAAGATAAAACTGATTTTTAAGTCGCGCAAATCCGCTTCCGAAAAAATCGCGTGCCATTATTCTGCTTAAAGGCGCATAATGATACATTCGAAGCCTCCTGATGATTTCCATGGTATATTACGCTCTGTTTCGTCATCTCCAAGATGAGCAGCTGAAAAAATTAACTCCTATCATGGAAATGTTTTTTTTTAATGAAGATATTTGTTATTACAACTTCTGCTTATAGTGTTTTTCAATGGAAAGGCGTTCGGGGAAACTTTACCATATGGTTTTGCAATGAAGGCTGACGATGATTGATTATTGTTTCAATAATTTCAGGAACACCGCAAGCAGCTTCGTGAAACTAAGTGCGATCAACGGAGGTGCAGTAATTATGAGGATAGCATGACGTGCGTAGAGGGAGAATTCCTTCAGGCCTTCCGTGAAACAAATAATGCTTCGGATAACAGAAGGTTATTGTTGAATACATCGAGCTTATCCTTTGCTTTGATATACTGTAGAACATTTTTAATCATTTCCCCCTTCATCCAATGAGGAAATATTACCGTCCCTATAAAAAAAACTCAAGGCTCTGGGAAGAGAATATCATGCCCCGAGGAAAGGGAATGGTGCTCTGCTGTGAACCTATTTCTTGCCGTAAATCAGTGCGAATGCGCGTCGTCGTTATAATGGCGCCGTTTTCCAAGGTGACGAGGCTGAGATACTTTACTTTGATAATTATATTTCCTGGCGAAAAAATGAATGAGATGTGTCGACCGATTCAGCGATCGAAAAATTAGTGACATCCGGAGTGCAAAGGCATAAAAAATCAATCGTGAAGGACGTAATTGCCCTGCCTTGCCCTGCGGACGTGATATCGTGGTTTCGCGGCGCCAAGGTTTCTCGTATCGGGAGCACCTTTATGGCGCGGAGAAAATGAAATTCATACGCTTATGCATCAAACGTTATAATCAATACCACGCCCTTCCTGAGTTTACTATTCCATCAAGGCCGTATGACTGATTATAAAAACGTCCAGACGTGTGTGGGTCCAACGGTTATAGGATAGCCTATACGTAGGTATCAGAACGTAGTAATTGAGATTTATTTATTGATAAATTTGCGAGATCGTTTCGAGGTTCTTGTTGATGACCAGACAATCGAGCGACATTTCTGGAATCCTGCGAAGAAATCCGATTCATGCACTCATTTTGTAAATAATTTCTTTCAACTCTGTGCGCATGTGATTTACAATGCACATGCATTTGGGGATCGGCCATTTTATTTCACTGGGTATCCCGTAGGTAGCATTTTTTGCTCTTAATTTTCATCAATCCGCTGTCGACTTCGAAATTTTTATATCAAGTGTTGTAAAAGCGGCGAAAAAGAGAGCTTATACAGGTATTAGAATATACTGTATCAGTGCGACTGTACTTGAGATCAGGAAAGATCAGGCGTGCCATAAAATATCATATACAGTATTGAACAAAAACTTCGTTTGCATAAATAAAATCGAGTTGTGGTCATTTCCTTGTAATGACGATGAGATAATGTGATTGATGATTCTCTTGCCACCATTAAGAAAAAATGGCTAATTATTCTACTTGCTGGTATACCAAATCGAATGAAAAATTCCTCGATGTAGCTGTGGGTCTTTCGTCAACGTTTTCAGACGTGAGAAATTTTACGTCCAATTTTTTGTCCACCCATTCTGTAGTGCGTTTAGAATTATAGCTTATTCAGTAAAATCTCGCTACAAAGACTATATTATAATGTACAAGGAAATAATACGATAATTGTTACGAGATTATGCTGTATTTTTGAATGGTAAATTATTTTGTGCTTGAAGTAAATCATATCGCACATCATAAATGCGTTTGCTATTGAATTTATTTCCATGATCTGGAAAATATATGTGCTTATATACTGGAAAAAGAACTGGTAAATTTCAAAGTTGATTTCTTCTCAATCAGAAATGGTTGAATTGTGTAAAATAGGATCGGACAGATTGTTGCATAATACGATGTATATACAGTACAATACAGTATATGCAAAAGTTGAATTTTCCCATTGATGATTGGATGCAAATTAAAATAAGAAAATGCGTGCGTAAAACTAAAGGCTTTCTTGAAATGGTGAGTAATCAATTTTATTCGGCACCAAATCGCTTTTATTCACTTTGTCCTTGATGGAATGCTTTCGCAAGATATACTGTTGATAGTTACAAACGAGTACAACAATCGCGGGTATGTTTCATTCTTGGATTTGACATTTTCCCTCCTTCACAAAACTTGCAGTACGACAAACTCGACCTATTTTTAAAGCATAAATGCGTACAAAACGGTTGATGTGAAACCGAGGACTTCGAATTTTATTATGTACTCGCTGATTTTAATGTTCATGTACACTGCTGCGGAGTCGGTTGACATCACGAAGGTCTTTTCAGAATTCATAAAAATGTTCGATGATCTCACAGTAGATTTTACAGCTCGAGTGATGTGTAGTGGCAATTAAGTTTGGCTACTGTGGTGAGGCTTTGCCCGAGTCTCGTACCAACCAAATGATCAATGACATTATTTGAGCCGAAGGTGTGTCTGCAGCACCTTTTAATAATTCTGAAAATAATTATAGATCATTACCCAAAACTTCATTGCATCGTTTCTGAGCTGGCCCGGTGCCAATTCGTACAAAGTTTCATGGCTCGCACGCGCGTTGGGTATACGAGCTGAATTATTTTTTCATGAGGCCAAAAATGCGTTGGCTTTATTGCGTCCTCACTCCCAGACATTTGTAACCTCGGTACAACCAGTGCTCGTTGTTGCCTGCAATAAATCCGAGGGCGTATTTTTTTTTTTTATCACGAATTCATAGCGTGAAAAAATTGGGTCTTATCTTGTTCATACAATATACATATACAGTATAGTTAGGACTTTGCGGTTGGAAAATAAAATCCTCAACCAAGCAGGAAGGTCTTCTTCATGAAGCTCATCTCACTGTGCTGCGATCCCGAACTCTTCGCAAAATGAATGCGTTGTTGATGTGCTTCTCATAAGATTAATCTCATTTTGGGATTGACTGTCAGGCTTTTCATCGGCTGAGGAATTTCTTCGCTACACAGACCTTTTGGAATACCCTCCATGACCTCCACCATTTTGTAAATTATTATCCTAAATATTCCGCGATTATTTATTGAATGCAGGAGATTGACGATAGAACGAACCCGAGGAGCACTAAAACCTCGATTAAATGCATCAGATGCTGTTTCTCCATTCACTGAAATGGGTGTAATTTTGCGTGGCATCCGGGAGTAGCGAATAAATCATCACTGTAATCTATCCAGGGTTTGCCCATCAAAAATGACTTTGAAAAAGCGGTTTGAATATTACGAAGCATCAAATAGTACAGAATTAGAAAATATGTTAATCATCAGATACGGATAATCGAAAATGAAAATATTACTTGATAAGGAATTTTCATTTAACAACGATGTGATGGAATTTAATCATGAACTTATGCCGACCGAAAAAAATAAACGATCCTTGGATTTCTGAATGGCATTTTCTCGAAAATTCCATGATGTGCATACGTGTGAAGATTAGTTAAAGGTTCTTGCGGAAATATTTGGGGCGAAAAATAGGCGATGTTCGTTCATATTCAATGTTTAAAAAAATAATTTAGTTCTACTACGGTACTGTACTGTACTCCATTCTATCTAAATCTGAGTGATCAATTTTATCACTTGCACAAAAGTGCAGTCGATTTCATCAGATGAGGAAAAGCAATTTGGATAATTCTATTTTTTATAGACTGGGGGTTTTGATCGTAGCTCGTGACGGGAAAGTAAACCAACTCGCATACTGTATATGAATGCGATAAGAGAATCGTAGCCGAATATAAATCGAAATTTTATTTGTCAGCCTTGAAAGGTAAAAGAAAAACCTTCGTCTTGATTGTAGGCCTTTTTCGTGAGACCTTCGTTTTCTTCGAAAAACATGTGTGATTCTAAAATTCGGGGCTGTGTTATGAAGTGTCTCTGAGATTTACAGTGTGTCTGGCGCACCTGCATCAGTGAGGTCAACCCTCGTGTATATGCTGGCATGTGCAGCAATTTGTGCGTGATGGCTGAGTTCAGTTCGCCCGTGCATATGGAGGGCAGGTCAAGCGAATGCAATGGGGCGAATGAGGTCGTTTCACGCTTAAATTGCAGATGGAAACCTCGGGGGCTGGAATTTAAACAAAAAAAAAAGGACCGAAAAAGACAAACGCCTAAAAGAACTCTCGCGAAGTTTAGTTCATCTTATCACTCTTATGTAATCATCACATCTAACGGTTCGAATTTTAAAATAACTCTCGGCGAAGAAAATGGTGCAAATCAGTGTATTGCTCTCTCTGTAAAACATTGCGGATGTAATGCGTGATTTTCTGTGCAAAAGCTTACCTCAAAAATCACAACAATCGAATTTATTTTGAACTTGTGCATGAGAAAATAGTCAAACTTCTCTAAGTCAAATTTCAAGGGACCAGAAGAAAATTCAAGTTGTGAAGTTTTGAGTCAGGGAAACAAGTGTTTTTTTTTGTGGAAAACGTGGAAGAATCATTGCAGGAAATAGTAAATGGTGATATTCTGGGCCTTGAATTGCTTATTAAATGAGTACAGGATGCTGAACTTGGAGGCAGGGGTTTAATTTGCCCGATTAGTTCTTCTCTTCCTTTCAAAACACCTTAAGTTAAGTTTTTATTGCTTTTATCTTTCCTATGTCAAGAAGATAATAGTCAAAAGGCCTCTGAAAATTTGACTTACAGATGTTAGAGAGGAAAAAGCCCTCAAGTTAGGGAGATTTTCAATTCATTTTTTCTGGGGGAAGTTGAACATGGGACTTGAAAAAAGTCGACTTGGAGAGGTTTGAGTTATCAATGTTCAAGCGTATTTTGAATACAGGATTATTCAAAACTTTACAGCAAAAGCAGTCGATTTTGAATGCCCAACATCTGCTGAACTTCTCATGAGTTCACACTTCACAGGATTGCTGCATGTACTGTATTTACTGTAGTTCTTTCCAGTTCAGTATTCACCAATTAAGAACATCCACCTCCTTTCAAAAATCTTTAAAAAGAAGACCTTTTATTTTCTTGCCAAATATTTTTTGAAATACAGTACAGGTGGTACCTTGCAATTCAACCCTAATCCATTACTGAACTAGAGACAAATTGCAAAACAGCCAAATTGCAAGACACTTTGTTAAATTAAGGAATATAAAAAAACAAAAATGCAAGAAGGTGACCAAAGCAGGTCAAATTTCAGGGCAGAGGTCAAATTGCAAGTCAACCTCCCTGAAAATTTGACCATCAAATTGCAGGATGGCCAAATTGCAAGGTACCACCAGTACAGTTGAAGAAAATGAGGGTATATGCACCATACATCATTAAAAAATAATTTTTCAAGATTCAATAAAGGGATCAAATTTGTGACCTGCATTTATTTAAAAAAAGAAAGGCGCGTATCTTAGTTAGTGGTGAGTCGTATAATAAATGCGTGATAAGTACTTGAGCTGTGTATAATATTCTCTATAGTATTCTGTACGTACATGTGAGGATACCATGCATAGGATTAATATTATACTTGTGCACAAGTATAAGACCCCAATAATGCTACGATCACGGATTAACTGAAGATTATTTTTATGAATTAATTTTTAATTTCAGGCTTACAAAAGCGGGAAAAGGTCTCTGGCAAGTGTAAGATCCATAGGCGCATTTTTCTTATTATTCCCGAAAATATGTTGTAAGAGGGTGTATGCATACAGTAAACCCATAATAATGGTAGAGTATATTTTTTGTCAAAGGATTCCTGTTGAATCTCAGTGCATTTTAATGATTGAAATAAAGGGACGACGCCGGGAGAATAGGATTTTTTCAGAATAACCAGTGCAACGAAAAAAAAAGTATTGTACAGATAAAAGTAGCTCGCGATTATCCTCTCATCAGAGCAGAGGTTTCCCCATTCAAAGTCTATCCCGTCAGTCGACGATTCAAATGATTATTTTTCCAGTGTCTTGTCTCTCGGATCGAGCTGCACATTAAATTTTTCGAGTCTCGGATGGATGCTGAAGCGCAGGGTTAATTCGAAAGCATTGTGCAACAGCTTCAGCAGTCAATGACAAAAGGTCGAGATACGCTGCGAGATTATGACGTTAACTTTCCGGCAACACGCAATCGCGGTTCGTGTTGTCAAATGACCCGCGGTGGGAGATGATTAAAACATCTGAATTACAACAAGAGTTCACCTTTTGCCACTACTGTACTCTGTTCGGCTGAGAGAAGGGTCGTCGTAATGAGAGACGGGTTCAAAGCTTATGCGTACATATATAGGAGCACGATATCGTCATAGACACGAAAATTCAGGTCAAATCTTTTGTACTGTAATTCAGTCCTAGTATCGAGACAGAGAACTTGAAACTTTATATTCAGCTGAATGACTTCGGAAGCTTCGATTCTGAGCATTTTTTCCCCCCAACGGATCGCATGAATTAAAAAATGAAACTTCAAACTTCATTGCTCTTCAAGCTGAACGGCGGGACTCTTCGTAAATTTTTCATTCCCGATCTATCACTCCGCCGAAGAAAATTAGAATATCCATTCAAGGATGTTTCGAAAATAAAATTCTGAAATCTGCCTCAAGGGAAGGCGGGAAGCATGAAATAAGAGGAGCATATCCATCATCCGGACAACCATCCCAAGTACAGTACTCAGCACTTGAAATAAAAAAAAGTTATTGTACTTCAAGTGATCAACGTTCTCATTTCAGTACTTCGGGTTGAGGCCTGAAAAAGAGCTGGAAATAATTGGCATCCCCAGAAGAAAATTACAGTCATTCAAAATAGATTATGTATGGATCTTTTTGGGTTTGCCCTGGAAATGCCTTCAACTTCTTTCTTATGTTTACGTTCTGGCGGCCACAATTTTAGTTGCTACGAAGCCATGATCATTTTTTGAACGCACATTTCAAAGTTATATGTGTTAATAAACTCCTGAAATATTCAAATCCGCATGGGTCTGCATCTGTATTTCGATCGTGAATCATTCTTAGAAATTAATCATTTCGAAAACCGACCATAGCAGCGGTACAGATTTAATGTATACCCGAGAGAAACCAAACCTTTGATTAATATTGAGGACCATCAACCGAGATGCAGAGTACTTATTTTTCATTAGTAACTTTTTACCACTTGATGATCTTCGAAAATATCGATCTTACTTTCCTTGTATTTTACTACGGGTCCTTTTGTTGTTCATTATTAATTTTTCATGCAGTTAGGCTTCATGCGGTTGATTAACTGATCCTACCAAGCGTAATTATAATTTACTCGCATATATAAATACAGTACGCATTGTATACTACACGCACTTTTTGTTGAACAACGAACGCGCGCCTCAATTATGCAAGAATACGAACCGAACGCATTTTATAAATATATTTTATAATTTAAAAATTGAATCCATTACCCCCCTGCAAATAATCAGGAGTTATTTTAAAATTAAACCAATTCCCCATCAACTGGCCAATATAATTGCCTGGAATAATCAGGCTCTCGCAGGTATGTTGAATATCGCGTGAATCGATTGATTATTCGTTGATTTCTTAATCATTCCTTCATCAGTCTTCGCGGAGAGGAATGGTTTCGAAATTTCTCGATGAGTGTCCTCTTATTCGCTGTTCATGAGATTAATGTCGTGAATGAGAAATTTTAAAAATCCTTACCCGAGAGAAACCAAACCTTTGATTAATATTGAGGACCATCAACCGAGATGCAGAGTACTTATTTTTCATTAGTAACTTTTTACCACTTGATGATCTTCGAAAATATCGATCTTACTTTCCTTGTCTTTTACTACGGGTCCTTTTGTTGTTCATTATTAATTTTTCATTCAGTTAGGCTTTATGCGGTTGATTAACTGATCCTACCAAGCGTAATTATAATTTACTCGCATATATAAATACAGTACGCATTGTATACTACACGCACTTTTCGTTGAACAACGAACGCGCTCCTCAATTATGCAAGAATACGAACCGAAAGCATTTTATAAATATGTTTTATAATTTAAAAATTGAATCCATTGCCCCCTGCAAATAATCAGGAGTTATTTTAAAATTAAACCAATTCCCCAGCAACTGGCCAATATAATTGCGTGGAATAATCAGGCTCTCGCGGGTATGTTGAATATTGCGTGAATCGATTGATTAGAGCAACTAAAGAATTAGTAAGGAAGTAGTCAGAAGCGCCTCTCCTTACCAAAGCTTTAAAGAGCTACTCACAGGAGAATAAGCGACAAGTACTCTAATTACAGCACTTACTCTTTAAAATTTTTAGGGCGAATCGTTGCTACTTTCCGTCACTCGTGTCGTGAAATCGCGAAAGCTCGAGTTTTTCTGCGCCGACCCGATCATCCGCCCACTCGTGTATGTGCGCGGGGTCGATGAGGAAAGAGCAGACCCGGGGGGGCTAATCGTCGCAGTCTGCCAACAAACGTGGATTTCTTTTTCTTTTCTTGTGCATAGTCCAAAAAATTCTCATTTATGGTCGAAAAAAAGGTCATCCAAGGGGTTTCCGATTAAAGCGTGTCGAAACATTCGACTTGCGAACGACGAGGCGCTCTTCGTTATTCGCGAAATGCGAACCACGCCCGCGGACTTGTAACCAGACGGTGATAAATCCTCTTTCCGAGCCAAATTTTGCCGGTTCTGCGATCCGCGCAAAACGTATGTATTTTTCACGATTTGATATTTGGGCGGGAGAAAGAAAAAAAAGAAGTTGTTGGTGAAGCAGGTCGCAGTTTCTTCAGCCCGTTGACCTCTGCAAACGCTGAATCGTGACCGAAGTTCGAACTCGCAACCCCACTGACCACTAGTATATACGAAAAGCTTTCAAAATCGCACCAGCGCCGCGGGAAATGGGGGCTTCAAGGGTGCTGACAACATTCTTACGCGAAAAGGGAAAATATAAAGAGGCGAAAGGGGAAACACGCGTTTGCATACGATTATTTTATTTTTTATTTTTTGGTACACGTTCACGAAACCGTGAAGTGGTGGTGGGCTGAGTTTTCCATCGAAATTCCTAAACTAAATTTCAACATTTTATGAAGAGCGTATTGTTTGACTGGGGTACGAAAATTATATAGGGTTTAAAGGACTTAATTTTTAAGATCGCTTTTTATCTGATTTCGCTGGGCAAAAAAGACTCCCCTGCTAAAAGATTACGGATTTATCTCCAAGAAAACAATACTGCTATAAAATCTTGCGACTCAGAGTCGGGTAAGCCAACGCAAGCATCATCTGAATCCAATTAACAATCAACCTTCTGAAGAGCTGAAAAAAGTTAGCAATAGAAAAGAATTATTTTCAACTGAACTTTTTCGATAATCGTCGCATTAAAATTATGCAGCATGAAATAATGTGGTAAGAAATATAATCCTGCATTTACCACTATACGCTACGCGTTCCTATGCGGAAAACCAGAGGCTTAAGACGCAATGAAATAATGTGCAAAGAGGATTTTACAGTTTTCAAATGAAAGAATTGTGAATGCCGAAGTGAAATTAAAGGTTAAACCCAGTGACTGCATTTGATTCCGAATTGAACTTCTCGATTCGACTTTTGGATTCATTTGGTAAAAAAAAAAATAAACTGTCTCTGAAATAGTTCGTTCAGAGATTATATGGATACCTGTATTATTAAACCGTTTACGATGCTTATCAACATTTTCTAAATCGATTGCCTTCATTTAATTTAATGCTTCCTGTTTTGTGATCGCGTATGAGGCGCACTTTGATTGTTCAACAGCAAGTAATTCTGAACAGGCACTAAAAGTATTGGAAGTATGTGAAATTGGATTTTAATTTCACCAACTCAAATGAGTCGTTCATACGTAATGCGCTAAATTTGATGGGAAACTAGCGATCAATAAAGAATTTCGTCAGAAGACAAGGAACATAATTCCGGAATTTCCAATCCATCATCAAAATTTTAAAATTGACCCAAAAAACGATTTTTTTAAAATCTCAGATGTGGCGATCATAGATGTGAGTTTTTTTTTCGGGAATAAAGTAACATGGTCACAGAAGGGTTACCAAAAACGTGAATTTCGTCAGTTCAAATGTACATGAAGATTTTAAATTACTGTCCGTTGCTCGTTGAATTCCGCAGAGGCATTTAATGTACTCACCCGCTGTGAACGGGTCCGATTTACGATTTGGGTCAAACCGAGCTCATCCAGTTCAAACCTTTAGTTATTTTCTCGTAAATCAAGAATGAGCATCGTTCTCTCTGTATTTGTTTGCGTTTATTCTTTAGAATGAAGTAACTATCATTCTTGAACGGTATTTTTATTTTCATGTGTTTTTTTTTAAACCTTAGGATAATTTGTACAGAATATTTCTCAATAGTCGGTAAACATGCACTCCTAAACCTCTTTATTGACTTCTGAGCAGTCAGGAGGGATATACAGGTTGGACAAGAAAAAAAATGAACGGATTTACGACTCTAAATAGCTCAGTAGCAAAGTAAGCTATGGCAATAAAAAAACTGCCAAATGAAAGCTTGTTCTATTGCCTTTCTAATGGTACAATTTCTTGGTCCTAAATTCCGCAGCATGCTCATATGAGAACCATTCGAAAGAAAACTTTAAAGAAAATTGTAAGGCAACTCTTTTCCCTATGCTGCTGTTCTTCAGAGCTGCTTTTAAGGGATGAATTAAAATGATGAGGGATGAACATGAAGGATGCTTTCAGTATTTTAACTGGCAAACTTTATGCCGCCTTTAAGAGGGTGCACAAATCTCCAATATTTTGGAGGTGGTGTGTGAGAAGGGGAAAAAATCAGCGCTGGGATGTAGCTCCCAGAGTCTCAATCGGAGTTTCCCCATTTTTGTATTCTTCTGAAAAACCTATTTTGAACGAGGTAGTCGATGTCTTCAAGTGTTCGCGGAGATGAAACGGAGACGTGTTCAAGAGTACTGCAAAATCCTCAATTTGCTGAAACTTCTCAAATTTTAAAGAAATATAAAGATGAATATTTCGCGTAAACTGTAACATCGGCCTCGGTCAGCTGAACGCATTACATATTTAAGACGCCTCTGAGAGCAATTGTGGAGAGAGTTTTCAATTCAGATGCCACTTTTCGATCGGAAACTCAAATTTGAAGTTCTGTGTCCTATGTAAATTACCAGATTTTCAAATGTTTTCTATGCGTCGATTACAGTTTAATATTTCGAAAAAACATGTCAACGCCCCAGTATCAGATTCATTCGAGAGAAAATGAATTGCGCTGGGTTTCTCTGTTGTTCTCCGAGCCGTACTTCGTATTAACACATTTGATTTGCAAGCGAGAGGAACCTTTGTGAAATTTTTATTTTATTTTTAAAATTGCATGCCATTATGAATTAGTCATGTGACCCAACCACGGAGTGTTACAGAGACTTCTAAAATTTTGACCCATAATTCAGGTGTTTACAAAATGGAAGCAATTGGAGCAAAATGCTTCAATTTTTAAATGGCTGTGAAGTTTCTTTGACATGAGCTAGAGTCTGCTAAACAATTTTGTTCCGAGCAAGTGACGGCTTTGTATTTTCAGCCTGTTCAGGACTTTTTGAATTTTTTTCTGGATAGTACTTGTTAGAAAACATGACAGTTTTTTCAAGTGCTTACTCGCCGCCTACAGGGCTCCGAAGTACTGAGTACTGTCATTTCTGAGTTTTGGACAATGATTCTAACTCGGATATACAGTAATAAAGGACGTGTTGAATTATTATTCCGATTTCACAATTTCCTAGCATGCAACATTAACCTCGCATTCAACTTCCATCAGTCAAATTTTCATTCCATTTCCTCTCAAATCTAAAATGCATTTCATATTTACATTCTGCGCCTCGTAAAGCCTCAGCTTTACCTCTTTATCTACCTGACCGTGTCCATGCGTGTCGAAATGCTTGAAAAACCTCAATCACTCTCGATTGAACATTTCTTTTCAATCCATTTCTTCCCAAATGCGAGTATGTTTGCAAAATTTACATACTACGCATTGGACACCCTCAGCTTTACCTCTCCAACTACCTGACAGTGTCCATATTGTGTCATTGCAATGGTTGAAAAGCCCTGGCGCGTAGAACTCGAACCAGTCGTGTGATTGAACAGCACGATTTTTTCTCTGAAAATGATGGAGGAAAAAATCTTTCAGCGCTTGAAAGTAATGGGCAGAAAACTGCTTTTGATTGTGATTAGGGAATCGATTGCGTTCAGAGCCAATGAGGTGGGTGGAAAAAAAAAAAAAGAACAAAGAAGGTATATGGGCGGTAGCGACGAAAAACGTGAGTCAGTAAGTGCGAGCAAATTATCGCCGGTCGCCCCGTTTGAAGGCGACTGCTGCGCTGGTGCTGCTGAAGGGGAGAGAACCCAGCCCTGCCTCCGGGCAACTCGTATCACCATCCTTCGACTGCTCCACTTTTGCTTCTATACTTCTATTGTCTTAATTTTGTTTTTGGTTTGTTTGTTTGTTTTTGTTCGTCGCCTTCCTTTTCTTTTCTTTTCATTCATGCTGGCTAAGACGAGGTCCTATTGTTCATGGCATCCGTATAGTCATCTGCGCCGAACGCAAATGAGTTCGTACTTGGTGACGCAAGCAGTTTCGCGCCGAGTTCGTATCGGGTCTTTTTCATTTCGTGCTTTGGTTTTTTTTTAAATCTTACTTCTTTCGCTGGGTCTCAATCCCTTGCTTTCGATTCAGAAAGACTTTGGATTCAAGTGGATACATCTATCATCGAAGAAAACCGAAAGAACCCTTACTGGAGTACAAGAACCACGACACTAAAAATGTCTCACGAAAGTAGCTCAACATTCTTAAAATTACTGTATTAAAATTCCTTTCATTCTTTTTCGACACATTCTCCACCGGTTTGAACACATTCCTCAACTCCTTTGATCCAAGCATTGCATTGATTCGAAAATTCAAATTTCGACAATTTTCCATCTTCAAAGCTATAATCGTCACTTCAACATTTTTAAAGGCCAACTTACGAAAATCAATGATCAACGATTAGGGCTGATTTTTTGGAAATTTGCGGGAGGATTTAAAGAATACAATTGTCAAATCTTGAATCAGCCGTAGCTATGTAAAGTGTATTGAGTGATCGTAACATGAATAAAAATTTCCCTTTTATCTCAATATTCAAGTAAGAATTACGGTCCTTAATTCTGCTGTGGCATTCTTGAAGAATCTTCGCCTAAAAATAGACACAATGAATATGCTTTTTATTAATCAAAAATCTGTATTAAAAAGCTAATGTATTTGGTAATTTGAACGGAAAAGTAAAATCTTGCTACAACGAAGCTGTTGAGACCGGGAAAAAGCTCTCTGTTGTATCCTATGTAAGCAATCTCTCGCTAAATTTATAATAATAACGAGAATTCGTTTTTGGACTTTCAGTTTAGGCAACATTATTTATTAAGCAATACTTCTCTAAGCAAAACTACTATAAGACGACATGAAGTCTATCTTGGTCTATCAGAGATTGAGTGGAATCTTAAGCGCCAATAATTGACAGATACATATACACGATATTTCAGTCGTTAGAGAAGATGTTAATTTTAACGAAATTCTACTGTACTTGTTTTTTTTGGTTTTCGACGAAGATTGGTTGGAATCTTTGGCGCGAATAAATGGCAGATAAATATGCACGGTATTTGAATTGTTAGAGAAAATATTAATTTTAACGATACTCTACAGTACTTTTCTATCTTGGTTATCAACGAAGATTGGGTGGAATCTTTTCTGCGCGAATAATTGGCAGATAAATATACACGATATTGCAGTTCTTGAAGAATATTCGGCTTTTGGAAGTGTCAGGTGTATTGTGCAATGCCTGAGCATTTCCAAGTTGTTTTGAGAATTCAACTCCCGATACTTGTTTCATTCCTCGTCCTGCGTATTGCACCACTGATGATGATCACATGTTACCAGTGGGAATGGAAGCCACAATGTGATATCACGACAATAATTTTTAATAATCAGATCACAAAAAATACCCTGCTTCTGTCTAAAATACTGCGTGGAAAAAAAAAAAAGAAAAATCGGGCGTGTCAGAATCGTGCAACCGTGTATGTACTCCTTAGAATACTTAGATCTTCGATTTGCCGTGCAAAATTTTTTTTTATTTTTGCAAGCGCCGAAGGAATCTCTGCGGTGTACGATTGCACGTTTCACGGATGCCGATTCAGTCTATATCTTTCGTTTATTGGTTCTCGCTGCCTTTCATGACGAGCGTTAAATCAAACGCTGATTTCATTTATTGTGAAACTCTAGGGAGTATAAAAACGTGGTTACATATTTCTAGTTTCGAGGTCAGTGATTAGACGAAACCGCCGCATGCAGCTTTTTCCAGGTGACCTATTGTTGCCTTGGCAAGTATCAGATCACGAAAGTACCAAACTAAATTGCTTCTGGGGTTTAAACACGACGATTGGTTGACGACCTTCTTGGAATTGTTCCGAGGGAATATTTCTTATCGTAGCTTTCTTCAGTTTTGACATTCAACATTTATCTTACAGTGAAGGACATTGTATGCGATCTGAGGACTAGATAAAAGACAAAATTTGTCGCCATAAATCTTTACATTCTCTGTATCTGGAAACTGAAATACCATTTGATTACCTTGCCTGCTGGAAGGGTAATCGATCGACGTTTGAAAAGACCGATTTTTTTTGTGTTTGTCCAAAACCCCGTTGAACCGAAATCGATGTTATAGAAAAAGCGAAAATGATGGTTATTTTCTGGACATGAGCTGCAAATACTGTACTGTTTTATGTAGTTTATAGCTTTATACAATATACATTACCAAAATTACTTTTTGAGAATGGCTTAGTTGAATTCTAATGAATGATACAGAAGTTAGATAGATTAGGTAACAAACAGGCATATTTTTGATGCCTGCAATTTCTTACGTCAGCTGCCATATTAGTTCGTGGGCACTCCGGACGCGTTGAAGTCATCGTTAATGAGGAATAATCAACAGCTGACCAGAAAAAATAACCTTCCATCCGGTCCCAAAATATTTTCTTCTCCAGTAAATGAGTTTCGCCACAGAAAAGTATGATTCCGGTGAACACAACTGCATTAAACGAGAACTCATTCAAGTTGAGACAGAACTTAAAAAATAACCTTCCATCCGGTCCCAAAATATTTTCTTCTCCAGTAAATGAGTTTCGCCACAGAAAAGTATGATTCCGGTGAACACAACTGCATTAAACGAGAACTCATTCAAGTTGAGACAGAACTGATCGCAATATGCGCAACGGCGAGAAATTCAAGAGCCGTATTTTGAAATGTGTTTTTTGTTTCGTGTCGGGAATCCAACAATTTTATAAGTGAAAGTATTTTATTATGAAAACCAAAAACAAAGCTTTCCGCTCGATTTTGTCTCCGCTTCTCTTCTACTAGGGACAATATATTTATTGTATTTTATATTGGCACATTGCAGCAAGAACATAAACTGAGATTCGGCAGTTTTTTGTCCCTTGTCCCCAAAAATTTAATTGACGATAAATTCAGCATTGTAACTGCCACGGAAAATCACTCGTTTCCAAACAAATATTAAAAAATTTTGAAAATGATTCACTTGACAGAAAGCTTCACTGCAGAATTACCGTATAAATTTTTTGTGTGTGGAAATTAATTATTGTGAAGCAACATTTTGAGCCCGAAAAATTCGAAATTGTCAAAGCATTCTTCATGGAGATGGCGTAATCCTCGTTATAACAGACGCATTCTCAGTTGTTTCATATTATATGATGAACTAAGTCTCATTGGTTTCGCAATTTTTGGGATAATAATTGAGAATAGAATCGGTATGGTTTTATCCCCAGGCGAATCACCAATTTCCGAACAAATATTCAAAAATTTAAGCATCCTCAATTTATGTAGTACAAATAGACTCTCTCTCTCTCTCTCTCTCTATAAAGATTTTTTTACAAAGAGTTCTCTGTATAATGCATTTTTTGTCCCATGAATAAGTTCTTTATCCATGTTACAGGGCTTTACTACAACAAAATTCTCTCTACAACGAATTGTTTCTGGTCCCCTGATGTTCATTGCAGAGAGAAAGAGAGAGAGAGAATACACTTGTAGTCTTAGTGCTTCTCTGCAGAAGTAGAACTTTTTGTGACCCATCAATCATTGTGAAGCAAAATTCTCAATTAGAATAATTCGACATCCGAAATCGAAGAGAGATTCTTCTTGTAGGTGGTGTAATTCTCGTTACGGAGGAATTTTAAAGCAAAGAAAAACAATGATACATTTTTCTTTAATGAGCCATTTGTTGACGAGTTGACCGTTAATTGGACAGTCGCTCTAAACTCACGATCGCTTCATCATCTATGCAAATCGACCAACCTCAGCTGTCACTTTTGTCCGCAAAAAAAGCAAGAAAGAAAAAAATGAGCTAAGTACGATACGTGCTCCGGAAAAGAATAATGAATTTCGTCCGGAAAAGAAAAATAATTCTGAGCCTTGTTTTGCTTCTTCCCATACTCACGGTATGTGCATCTTCAGGCCCCATTGCACCAGCGAGTAAATGATCTCACCTTGACACGATTCTATCAAGGGGCCCTTGATAACATAGCAAAGCCCCCAGAGATCATTGTTTTGCGGAGGGAAATAATTTTTTCTTGGGAAATATTTTTGCCGGAAAATTCCCGGGTTTTCTCGCACCTGTTCCTCTGTACGAATTCAACGCGAGTTTACACGTGATCAAAACGTGTCATCCACGAAATTTATATAAAAAAAAAATAGGTACCACTTATTATAAACCCACATTTACAGCCGCTGAGAAATGGATTAGAGCCCAAACATGCTTCGAATATTTTCCCACCTAAAACTTGACTAAACATTTCAAGGAACTCGAGCAGCAGGAATGCTTCTTTGCCGTCGGCTATTGGCATTCGTTTCGAAATGAGCGACTGCTGTCGCGAGGATAAATAAATAATTGAAAGTTTTCTCCCCCATATAATGACTTCATGTCAGTGATTTGCTAGGCCAACGATGTTTTGGACCATTTTCAAAGTCGTGCTTCGAATTGCTGGAACGAGGAATGGGTTTAATGCGGACAAACCGACAATCACGACCGCCTTTCGCCGTGAACTTTTCTAATGGAAGGCAATTTATGGAACTGGTGGACGGTTTTACATAACCATGACCTCAAGGCTTCAAGACTTACTTGTTGATACAGTTGCAACTTGAAGCGCTGAAATCTGAATTAGACGTTTGCTTGTATACAGTCGAAAAGGCCGACGTTTTTAGTCCGCTGAATCAACTCCCAAGGAAAGAAAAGTGGCTCAGAAGACAGCACTCTTAGAACTAAACTGGAAAAAGTCTACGTCTTCAAAAACTCAATTTTAGAGACTTGAAGATACTCTGTCTTTAATCTCGTTCGGAAACAAACAAACTAATCACAAAAGGAGTTACAGTCTCCTGACTATAGTTTAGCAACTACTCATTCGTCAATTTAAAATGCAGGATGGCCTTCACTCTCGGGATGACCAGCACAAATTTGGTAAAAATAAATTTAAAAAACTTGAAACATGTTTATCAAATCAGGAAAATCAGCAATTTAAATATTCCAATGTTATGAAATATTTTGGAGCATCTGGAATGCATTTTAGTTTGTGACTCATGCCACTTCGATGACCCAAATCTAATTTAAATTTTCAGTTACAAAGAACACTCTTTCTCACATCTATTTCAACGTGGACAAACAAGAATGAAAACGAAGATCTAAAAATGATCAAATATCACTCCGATTTAATTCTACCTAAAATCATTCAAAAAAGGGAAGTAAAACTCAGGAAAAACCCCTTCGAATCATCTCCAGTATTTGACTCTTATTTGACGTTTGAAGATATCCACATTCTACTTGTTCCTCGAGGAAGCAGAACCCAGAAAACTTGACTAGTATGCTATAAAATTTGCGTGTTCTACTCTCATACGTGTCCAATCAAAATGGCTCCACTCCGACATGCAGCCAATACTTATCATGTGGCTGACCAGTGACCAGTCATTCAATTGCAGTGGGTGGCCATCCTTGGATATACATGGAAAAATACTTCAAAGATTTTCCCAATGGCTTTAAGAGGACCACCCTTTCACGGTGTTTCAGTATAGTGAGATCCCTAAAAAACGAAACTTCTTCA
>CAJPEX010001470.1:3385-56891 GCA_905338405.1 Notodromas monacha | reverse complement strand
ATCACCCGTTTTCGAGAATACCACCCGTCTCCAGTCACCCATGAAAAACGGGTCTTTGACGGGTGATTTTTGCCAGGGGCTTGACGCCTGGCTGGAAAACGGGTGATTATTTGCTGGGATCAAGGTTTCCCAATCCTGTTAACATTGGGGAGGTAAGAATTTGGCAGGAGGTGAGGGTGGATGGGTGGTAGTTTATTGGGGTATGGTTTAACGGGGTTTGACTGTACCACCTATTTTTTGAATACAAAATCAGAAATATTACCAGAAATAGTACAGTAAAATAATATATAATGATTTGCAACCAAAGCAGTTCTATATTGAACTTTTCTCTACAGTATGTTATGAGTTTACCTATAATTTTCTGGATTAAATTTTTTAATAAGGGGAGCCTTTAAAATGTTAGTAAAACTTTGCAAATTTTGTGCCTTCCACTAATTCAGCTAATTCAGCCTTCACGTGGACACCAAATCAATGAAGATAAGGGCTCATGGTGCCCTGCTGCGGAATGCTACATGGGAAGGCAAAATCAACAATATAGTTTTATTCACATTGTGGCACGACATACCCTATAGCTTTTCGCAGCTAACAACATGTAAATTGCAATGTTTGGGTTTTTCTCAACCTTTTGGCCTCATTAATTTTAGGTAAAAATTGCTGATTCTGCAAGGTTTTCTCTGATGCACAGCTACTGCATTTTAATTGTTTTGAAGTGAAGAAAAACACAGTACAGTACAGTATTAGTATTCAATTTTTGAGATGTTTTCCATTTGTTGCCTACCATGAGAAATGCGTTGAGTTGGTCTCATTGAAGATAGAGAAAATGCAATCAAATTTGCAGATGTTCAGAGACATTCTAGAAAAATAATTAAATCTGCATCTTGCAAGGCGACACATTGCTCTTCATTATAATTCGAAAATTGCTTGCCTGACTTCCATGCATTTTTGTCCTCTTTATGCATTGTGAATCTGAAAAGTTCCATGATAAGAGTTCAGTATTGTATATAGATTTGAATTGGCTTACAAGTAAAGATATTGCAGTACTCAATCTGTTGCTACTTATGTGTGTAATGAAATATGGATGAATAAATGAACTGACATCCATGTTGCAGCCTGATTATTTCAGCCGAATAAAGCAAAGCTTCTTGCTGTGAACGCGGACAGCAAAAAACTTCATGTCATGCATATGCTGCTCATGGGTTTATATATTTGCTGCATGATTACTGTTCACGACTATATTTACTCTGAATAACTGAACTCGCACATGGCTCCTTTTTTGTTCAGAGTCCGAGAATGCACAACCTGCTTTTTGAATAAACGAGCTGCATCGCTTTCAACCGGAACACTTTACATTTGATGGGGAAAACTTTATTCATGGATCATCCCTTTAAATTTTTTTTTGGATAGTGCTCAAACAGCACAACCCCCTTTAATAGTAGCAATATTTTAAACCTTCAATCCACATCCTAAAATCCACAGGTCTAAAACATCAATCCACATTGTTTCAAAGGAGGCTATGCTAAAATTCAAGCCACCCCCCATTTTCAAAGATATTGTTTGCAGCGATCATAACCGACTTAGAATATTTTAAACCTGCAAGTCAGGCTTTCTAAAAATATTGAGATGAAAATAGTCTTTGAAATTGGGGTTTAATCTTGATTTTTTTCTAAAATTCTGCAAAAATGGGGTTCAAAGTCATTTGTTTTAGGATACGTGCAGCAGCGGCTGGTTAAAGTGGCTTCTAAGGAGGTTAAGTAAATGGAAAAAGTCTTCAAAAATGAGTTTTCACCTTGATTTTTATAGATGGAGGATTGCAGGTTTAAAACATTGCTTCTGTGGGGTAATATAGTCGTAATACCCACATAAAAATTTCATCAACAATAATTGGCTTTGCTTTGAGAAAAACTTTCTTGGAATAAACGTGGATTGATGGTTTAAACTTTAAAGCATTATTGCTACTAATGATGGGGGTTACAATTAAAGCAAAACATCTTTTAAATGTGTCTGCTTTAAGCATAAATTGTTATAAATTTTTAAAAATTGCATTTGAGTGGGTTGAATTTTTGCTGTGAGCATAATAACGCCCTTGACCCAATTTTTTAAAACCTGCAATCTATCCTCCCAAAAAAATTATGTTAAGACCTACAGTAATTTTAAAACATTTTGAACAAAAACCCCTGAAGCTGGAGACAATAATGTTTTAATACATTTCAACCAGCATTTCACACAAAAATTCTGAGTGTAGATTTTTTGGGATCAATATACTTCAAAAGACAATTTACCCCAAAAAGGGGTTTTCATCTGGATTATTAATACATTTTTTATCGCAGATTTAAACATTTTGTCTAAGGGGGTCTTTTATGTTAAATAGCATGAAAATCTTAATGAAATATAATTTTTGTGTATAATTTTTACAATTTTTTTCATTTTTCACAGCCATAATAGAGCTGATATCGAAACGTTTTTAAATTTTTGAATAATTCCCAATTTTTTATTGAAAAACGTTTGTATTACAAAGTTCGTTTGTAGTACAGGAGGTTGAAAAATCAACCAAAACTAATGGTACAGTACCACGAAATGTTCCTAGCACAAAGTGTTTCCTGTGCTGTGACCTACGACGAGGTACAGTACCACTATACCAATGTAAACAGCATCTATGCAGTATAACATTATATTGAAGTGCTGGTGAATTGGAAACAAATAAAATCCGCACAACATTTAAATGTATGTCAACTGATGGTGTACGAAAGGAAATGCTCTTCAGACAACTGCATGATGGACATTTCAAGCGAAGTACAGCAGTAACAGTGCTTATAGCAACGCCGTTTCTATAGCACTGTATGCATGCAATGCAGTGAGTGGAATACAGTATTGTACTGTGATAAGCTGTATACCTCCTTCACATAAATGAATCCTCATGCCATCACCTGAGAAGCTGAGGTATGTTTGCTATTGTGGTACCTTCGAATGCAACTGCATGGAAAATGGCGGCGTTCATGGGATACCTAGTGAATGCAGGTCACGTTCCCTGAATGCGCGAAACGCCAGGGAAGTTGTGATCGTCCTGATTTCTGGTTTCCTGTCGACCTTTTATGGACATGCGCGTCGGTATCTGGACCCTCCATCAGAGAACCCGTTCTGGGTTCCTGATACCGTCTATAATTCTGTCCGCTTCCAACCGTTTTCCCTTCGACCCGTTGTGCTCCCCGTCGACCACTGGCTCAATTCCAGTTGTAAATCGCTTATTTTTGTTTCGGACTAGTGTTGAACATTCTTGAGTAAGGACCGTAATTTAAAGGTCATTACCCTGTCAGAGTAGTCGTGCATGAAGTCTTATGTACTTGCTATCCTCAGAATTCATCTTAATCGGTTTCGGTTATTTCAGAGGTCATTCCCAAGAGATCCTTTAATTTTTTGAGAGGCTCAATTCAAGAAACGAATGTTTGTTAATGAGCACGACCGATGTGACTGAGGAAGAAGAGTGGTTGAAAGTGACTTCGTTTACAGGTGATCGCCGTCTTCCTCGCTTGAATTAGGAAGCTTCGTAGGAGGCTTGTTTTTGAAGCCAGGATTTACCTCTGGATGAGAGGGCCGCATGGTTTAATGAAACGGAGAAAATTAATCCAGCCAATCCAATGAACCTTCGGTATTGTGTACCCTCGATAAGTGCGTTCACCGTGAAAGGTTGTGCCCTCACAGCCAGTGTTCGAATGTATCGCATCAATTCTCTCGTGTAACTCCGATGTTGCGATCCCTTAGCATGCAGTCAGTATAAGGTATTACCGGAACAAAACCAGTGATCGTGAATCTCACCGAAGTTAGTGTAACATATGCGATCTCAAGACGTGTAACGCACAGCTTTCAAGATGAAGTTGGACGGCATCGTCATTCTCCGCTACATAGTCATTGGTGAGACCTTTCGGAGTGTAGAAGACGCTTGGATTAAAGAATGTTACTCGTTCTAGTAGTGGGATTGGCATGCGTCTTAGATGGTGTTGAAGGAACACCCAAAAAAGGTGGTAAGAGTGGAGGAAAGAGCAAGGTCTCCACCATAAAAAAGGGAGTCGCTGTGGCTGCCGGTGCTGCAGGGGCTGCATATGTGGGCCACAAGATAAAGAAGAAGATGAAGCACAAAGGAAAATTCGGAGATGATGGTGAGCTACTTCTCTTGTTGTGATCGTTTTTTTTTTTCGATTTAAAAATGTTCCTATGATACCAGTGCTTCTGTGGTTGCCAATCTTTTGAAGCAACTCTGTAGACTCCTGGCGTCACGAAGGCAGTCCAATTCAAGTGACCTTGTTCCTGTAATTTTTGAAGACGACAATGCAACTGATCGAAGTGTCTCACGTTTTCTTTAGATGTTAAATTGTGGATCCCGGATTATCATGGTTTGATTGCTAACCACAACATTCTAAACCGAAGAAAGATAATTTTCTTAGTAGATTGCTTACTGCAACAGCACCGATTTTTGTATAATTAACAGTGCACCTCTCTTTAAGCTGAATATAAGGCAAGCTGATTTTGAAGTTCTGCGCATGGTGGGGGATGGGTTTCGAGTTCACAATCCCACTCGAGTGGATTATACAATTCTGTTATGTTGTGTTTTTACAAGTGCTGAATATGAGTCGGCGACGATGATTGTATCAATGAATTCTGAACGGGGAACAGGGACATTTGATCGAAATGGCGAATTTTAACATCATGGAGTAATTTTATCTTAGACGGTCTGCGATGTTGGCTGTGCGGAGTACCCGGGTCACGGATGTGTCCGCAAGGGGATGGCATCGTATATAGGCGAAACATGACCGATGATGATAATGACGCAGAGCGCAGACGGTTGCCTGGGGATGATGACGACGACGACGATGACGAAGATACGTACGATTCCTATTTCGGAGCTGTCAACTACTGTCCGGAGCATGCCGACTCCTGCTTGACTCTCTACACTGACCATTCCAGAGGTAAGCGAGATTTTTATTCGTCGAATTTCATTTTGGTGGATTCGCTTCCCTCTGGTTTATTTTTCCTCCATTTACTCTCCATGGAATAAACGACCCTTGAAAGAAGCTAAGTAACGATTTCTTTGACGGACGCTACTAAAGGCAGTAGACTTGATGCAAGCAAAAATGTCGTAATCGTGGTGCCTGGTGGCGACAGAGATTCAACTGTCGTGGCAGTGGATTTCCGAAAAATTGTTATCGAGAAAATAAAGGTATAAGATTACACATGTGAGAAATCATCCACGTAGAAAAAATGACTTCTTTCTTTCCGCAAAAGTGCGTCCGTATGCGCAGCGTTGTAGGCTTAAATTTGCAGTCTCTTGCGGACATTTCTCAATGGAGAACTGCGACATTGAACTCAGATCTGAAATTTTTTTTGGGAAGCTCACCGGTTCTTTCACTGTACAGCAACTGAATTGTCCTTCGCAACTAGAATTTCCCTCGAAAAGTTATGTCGCTGAAAATGGTCGTGTGCTCGTGTCGTTTATCCGAAGAGTACGTGGTGTAGTTAAAAATTCTCTTTCCATGAGTTCATCTCGATTTGTTTCCGAGAAATTGGAGTCATGTTGCCCGAATGTCTTCCAGATGGTGAAACTTTAAAGTTTACGAAGACGAATGAAGCTTGTGTGAGAATTGGATTGGATTATCGTGGTGAAAATTGTAATTTACTTGGGTCAGTAATTAAGAAGTGAAAGTGTTTAGAGAGTTGTGCATGGACATAGTTTCCCGCTATGTTTGCTGCACTGCTTTGAATGGTACTTTTCAAACAGCTATTCTCAGAAGCCCAAGTCATTGGTAAGTTCATGGAAGACTTGTATCGATTTTGCATCCTAAAATTATCCATCCATGTCTACATCTTATAATCAACGAAAGCTAACGGACAAATGAATCAGCATTTCAAAGCTTTGTTGCAATACTCTTAACTGGCGAATGTAGTATTGAAAGCTCTTGGTGTAAATCAATCTGAAGTTCAATGTACTGTATGTACTGTACCTTGATGCTTCAATTCTTTCTCTCTCTCTCTTTTTTTTTTTTATAGAAAAAGTGCTTATGAGGAACTGCTTTGACGAAGGGTTCTTCGGGTGCTACGATTCGGTGCAAGGCCTTTCAGGGTTCGCGTGCTTCTGCAGACGTGACCTGTGCAACGGAGTAGCATCTCTGGCACCGCTGAGCCTCATGATGGCCGTCGTCTTCGTCCTGCATTGGGCCTAAGTGGTACTTCTACAAACCCCACCCTGGTAGCAGGCTTGTTCGAATGTATATTTTTGGGGTGTGATAATCTCTGAATCTGTCCCACTTGAGAACCCGTCTTTCAGAGACTGCCCTGCTGCCAGTGCCCGAACCCCTTGGGCCCAGGTACCTGATGAACATCTGTGTTTCCTGGGTAATTTTGTATAGTTTGGGTTGACAATCATTTCGGCTCTGGTTTTGGCAGCAGGTTTGTGGGATCTGTCCAACCGTTTTGCTGGGTCCGAATGTCCTGGTTTTTTTTTTTTTTTTTTTGAAACCTCCCACCCCGAGCAAGTAATGGGCCTCGAAGCTTCGGAAAACGCCAATTCCTCCGAGTTTTTTCAGAAAATGCTGTGTTTGTGTTACTGAAATATTGTGTATACTGTACTACTGTTCAAGAACAAGTCACTGATCTTTTCTACGCGCGATTTTAGATATTCTTGGGATCATATCTGTGATCAGGAGTCTGCCTAAATTGCTCTATTCCCTGCTTGCAACAGCTCAAGCATTTCCAACCGAAGATCAAACTTGAATTGACCTGGGTGAACTCCGTTCGTTAATGTTTTTGAAAGCGTTATCATGATTCGGACCTACGCTCTTCGAGATCTGAGGTAATGTAGGATCATGTTCGACTTTCATTCGGATTTTTCGAGAACTTCGGTAAACCAATCTCTGTCATAATTCTTTTTCCTAATTGCTCACTTCGAAAGTGCTGAGCTAATCGCTGAGTTGAATTAAATGAATCGTATGTGTACCAGGATTTTAAAAATTTTGAATGACTGTGAAAAGATGGATAGAATATCTTCTCGACTTGAGGTGACGCTGTGGAAAGGATTTTATTGTTCTCTGTTTTTTTTCCGAGTCGAGAGAAGAACATTTTGGTCTGCTATTGTATCGCCAAGAAAATCAATGTTTGAATCCCAGCGTTGATCAAAAACTGTATCCCTTGGAATGTTATGAAACGTGGGCAAGTTGCGCTTTTTCAAGGTTATTTAACTATCGTGATGGATGATGGACAAGCCAACCCAGCAAATTGGTTCGACCAAAGCCTGATGCTGCTTCGGTGGGCGAGGAGGCCATGATTGTTTTCTTCGGAAAGAGACAGAGCAGAGGAGAAAGAAGACTAGCGTTGAGTGTTGAGGCTTGCTTAGGCCCTGGTGATTCTGGCTACTTTTAGGACCTAGTTGCGAATGTTGTACGTGGTCCAAGCTAGTATTTTCGACTAGGGTTGTGTTGCTTTCACACGGGTTTCTTGTTCGGACATCGCTTCGGGTGTGATCCCTTCGACAGTTTTATTTTGTTGATTGTCTGAATACTCAACTGCATTGCTGTCTTCTCCAGGGGACTAGGTGGACCTCCGCAGTGACTTCACACTCCATTTTCCAAGATTTTTTACTTCAGCTCATGTGTGCCAATTAGGGTTACCCTCCAAGCCACAGACTGCAATTGTTTGTTTGTTTGTGGATCCTAGATTTGACATTTTAATTGAAGCGTTAGTTGCCTGTGGCCAAGGTGTATGGCGAACCTGATGGGTTATATATTTGACATCCTCATGATCTGATTTCTTATACTGTATCTTAAGAGCGCTGGTTTAGTGCTACGTGAACAGTGCAGGTGGTCAAATACGATCATACCCCGAGCAAACTTCAATTATATTCCCGCAGCGAAGGTTTTCTTTCTGGTGTTGTGACAGTGTTGAGATTTTGCTGACCTGTAAAGGATGTTTGAGAACGTCTGAGGTGCTTGAAGGGTAACATGCTGTTAAGAAATGTGGTTGGTAGTGTGGTTGGTGCCAAGGATTGTATAGCTGAGGATTCGGTGTTTTAATGTTCGGAAACTTGGTGATGGATTGTACTCGGAACAAATAGCTGAAGTTTGTATGTGTGTTTGTGGATTTGAGTTCATTTTTCGTGAATTGGGTTACCAGAGGAGTAGGTGCCAAGCTGGAACATGGAGTGTGAAAGAAGTCTTAGTTGCAGTCCAGAGTGGTGGGACAAATCTGGACCAGGGTGACTATTATTTTTAATCTGTATTTTCGTATGCTTAGGAAGACTTAGGGCTTAGGGACTTGCGGGCTTTCTACCCCATAGCTGCTTGGTTTTGCGTTTGCAAGTCCTTCCTGCCCTGGGGGCATAGTGGATGTGGACCAAGGTAGGCCCAATTACCCGGTTAGGTTTGAACCAAGCGGTGAAGGGGTGATCTGTGTTGAATTTAACTCCGTGGTGTGGGGATTTGAGTTGCTGTCTGTTCACAGGGATTTGGCGTGCATCTTAATATACCTTATACGCTGCTGAAAAATCGTCATGGGTTCTGTCATTTCAGTCTTGAGTTCGAGGTTTTGGATAACTGTGTCGGTAGTTTGCTAAACGTACTGTATTAATGCATGACGTTTTAGTGCATGGTGTTTAAATGCAGTAGTTCCTGCGCCCTTGAGAACTGCTGGGTCCATGTGATGCCCCGTCGTACTTCGTCACGTGTGGAGAGTTCCTCAAGTATGATCTGTAGCTTTTTTTACGGTAGCGTATGAGTACTGTACTACTGGAACCAGTACTCGTACTAGGTACATTTTTATTTGAGAATGACGTTCCTGCTGTGTTTCTTTTTCTCGTTCAGTTTTTGAACCTACCCGAACGATCGGTCCAAAATTTTCATTTCATTTTGCTTGAGTTTACCCAAGAATTGGCACAAAAAAAAAATACTGACCTCTCAGTTAGCTGTAAATGAATGCTCAATTTGTGGTGCAAATATTTTGTTCCTCTGGTAATTCTTGGATTAGATGCCTTGAGTGGAAAGATAACGTTTCTTCCAGTATTGTTTTTTTTTTTTTACAAATTTGTGCGGTGACCTGTGTATTGTTTTTATGAAAACTGGATGAAACTGAGAATTCGTCGAGAGCGTTGCGGCCAGTTTTAATTTAGGACCGCAAGCGTGTATGTGATCCAAAGTTTCGCAACTTCTTACCGCCGACAATTTTTTGGAACAGTTGTCTTTTTTCGTTGAATAGGTTGATGACCTTATTTCGGGTTTCACGTGACGATTGCATCTGCCGTATTTAATTCTTCCAGTGGCGAAATCTAGTTCATTCCTCTTTGAGCAGTTCGTTTTGAGGTGTATTGATGTCAATTGAATATGAATGCTATTTAGGAGGCTTTATGATTGAGGTTACAGCATTTTCTCCTGTGTAGACTCTGTGCTGATTCAAGGTTATTTTGATGGCCTGTGTAATTTTTGAACTCAAAGCGAATTTCGATTGACCGGAGTTCGGCTGTTTTTTGTGGAAAGGACGCCGTGATGAAGAGCGAAAGAGCATTTGGGTGCGAGAACTGTCAACCTGTGCATAACGAATGCATTTCCCGAAGGTCGCACAAATGTGTGGAACTGTGGTGATGGATCCTTGAAAGCGAAGTGACGGGGAGGTAGTGAATATTGGATTATTCTTGCCTCCATTTTAGTCGCAGCGATGCTGGTATGATAAGGACGTGATACTATTTTATTCCCCGATGCGTAGTTGCTTGTGCTGTTGTGAGATTTCCAGAGAAGAGCCGTGTGTGTATTCTGGCCTTTTCAGGAAGCTTATCCAAGGTTACGTCTTGGTAAATGCATCAGACCCTGATTTCGTGTGTTGTGATTTTCCGATTGTCACGATGTGAGATTTGTTCACCAGTCCTGTGTCATTACAACCTATCCCACTGATGAAACCGAGACCTCTTTGCGAAACATGTCGTGGAGTTCTTCAGCGTTTGCGTTTGTTTGTTGCAGGTTTTTTGTCTGTTCGTGAGTGTCTGTGTGTGTGTGTGTAGTTGAGTGTCGTGTTACGTGGTTGAAGTGAGGTCATGGTTTGCTCGATGGAGTCAGCGTGGATAATCGATACGTCGCTTCATGAAGACTTGGCGTGTTGGGAGGGGAAGGGGGTTGGGGTGGGAACTGGGACTTCGGATCCAGGTACCGAAGAAGTAGGTTTTCCTCGCCTGGGACCGAACTGTTTCTGATACTGGGTTCTCTTCAGGCCATTTTGCCTCTCGGGAGAGTGAGTAGTAGTCATAGAGTACCGTACATGATATGGAAGCTGAGTCAAAAGCTGAATCCACTGAAGCAGACGGCGAAGAATTTTCTTTCTCGGATAAGTCAAGTACAGCGGGTCCCCGCATAACGAAACTAATCCATTCCTGGATGCGTTTTGTTTTGTGAATGGTCGTTTGTCAAGACGCGATTTTCCTTGACGTTGAATCATGAATAATCTAATTTTTCGAGGCACTCACCAACGAACGGACCATCATAACCCTTGAAAACTCCTCATTTTCAACAGCCCAAGTATTTTTATTTAGTATTTTACGCTACATTTTGTTTGTTTGTTTCAGATTGAAGATGGGAAAAATTGAGTAGGTCTTGACAAAAAGGAGAACAGGGAACCTATGAGTGCGGCTTCAGTGCATTACTGTCGGAATTCCTGCATTTACGGGATGGACTTCGCTAGTACTGTACCAAATGTACCCGAATTACTGTACAATATTGGAATTTTTTGTGCGTTGCGTAAATTTTCTGGAAGACAATTTCGTGTAAGTTCACTGGACTATGACGCATTGACGTTAGTTCTGTGTGCCTAGTACATACCGCATGTGACATATTCACGTGGGTACCACGCTTATTATTTTTTCTGAAAAATCAAAGCAAGGCAAAAAAAGTGGGGTGTGCGTGGTATGATGGGATTCCTTTTGATTTGTTGAATCAAAAGGAAAAAAAAGAAACATGTGGTGCGAGCCATTCTCTGTATTTTACTTCGAAATAATCAACCTGGAATTCTGAATCTTATCAAAATGCTTCATCCCCGTAAATTTTTAGAGATCATTTTGTCTAACCTTATGACATTGTATTTGAAACCAAAATTAGATTTCGAATAATCGAAAACTTGGCATTTGTGTCTCATGGACTGATGGAGGGAAACATTTTTTGGGCAAATTCGGCATAGAAAGATAAGGTGCGTGTTTCACACCATGGCACGTGATACTTGAGTAAATGTAGTGCTCAGGTACTACGCCGTCCACGCGCTTGTTTTTTTCCGAAGTCAAGAGCGCCAAAATGTGTGTTAGTTATAGACTGTGCACACATTTTAGTTACGTATCATAGCTCACCTGAACATTTTGAATCTGCAGCAGATTTTGTTTGGATATGAATGCATTCAAAAGAATATTTCATCTCTAAATTTTTGCTGGGTTATTTTTTTTCCTCACGCAGCAATGTTTTCCCATTGCGGATATCTCAGGAATTTCGTGACTTACACCCCTTATGGAATGTTCTGAAGAAGCTCAATGCCCACTCCAAATTTCGAAGCGTTTTGGAAATCCGCAGTTGGCCTACAAAATGAGGTTTTCCGAGTAGAATGTTTACTTCCTTACCACACGCCCTGGTGTAAGGTGCACACCTTACTTTCCAGGCCTAAAATTTGGAGAAAAATGCATCCCCGAATAAGATGCATACCCCTCTTCCGAGCCCACAAAAAACAGAAATATTGCAAGTACTGTATAGACTGCGGAGAAAATTCACGTTAGACCTGAATTGAACTTGAATTCAGTTGCCCTTTAATTCTTCTTGTCTTCGTTTTACATGAGTAACAAGTGTCTCTGATCTTCATGAACAATTTACCTCTAAAAACATTTGCTGAAGTATGATGTAAAATTTCCTCGAACTGGAGAGCCACGTTTACAGCATTTGAGTACCTGACTTGCTTGTATAGGGTGGGACATTTTTCTAGCTGAAAATTCACAGGAAACTCCTTACATGAAGCACACTCTCTCAATTTCAATTAAAAAATATATTGAATGACAGAGTATGGCACGAACTGCTGTAATTCGAAGCAATGCGGTTCAGCCTTTTGTTGAGTCTATAAAGTAATTGCTGTAAAACCCCCTATTTACTCAGTAGATTACCCTAGACCTAGAACTTCCTACTTTCAACCAGTTTCACATCCTGTATTCTCTACATTGGAGGATGGAAACCAATTTTCGAATTTCTCGTTCAGAGCATTTTTTATGTTCGTTTTTTTTGGGGTGAGGCATATGATGGCGTTCAGTTCCCCATACCTCTCTGACGCTACTTTAATTTTTGGTGTCGAAGTTTCGCGTAGATCGTACTGTAGTTTCGTGCGTATTGTACATTTCGTATGCTAACCTACATTTTCGAAACCTTGGAAATTTCGCGTAGATTTTAGAAAAAATATGATCGTGAGGAATTAAGGTAGATGCAAGATTGACCCAAACGAGACAAATAATTGCCGCGCTAGCGTTTCAAGTTTTTTGGTTAAAGACTTATTTGAGATGTTCGGAAAATGTCCTTTTTACAATATGTGATAGGATGTCGTTACAGGGGAACGCTTGGGACCTGGAAAAAAGTTCACTGTGAACAAAAATCTGCCGGAAAACAAAAACGCAAATTCGTTGAAAGCAATGATTCGTTATGACGAAATTAAATTTTTTTTAAACCAGATTCTACTCTGTTTTGTTTGCGATTCTGATTCCAAGGTCAAGTCGGAGAGCTTTTCAAATGCCCTTCTACAGTCAAACTCCGATTAATGTCACCATTCGTCCCAGGATATTTTGAGGAACTAGGCGAGGGTGTCACAAGATCAAGTGTACAGTACTGTAAAAATCCAAGGTTTTGTAGAATTTTACCATGTAGAAGAAGAAAATTGTGATGGCATGAATGTGCTTCTGATTATAATTTAGAGGGTACTACTCCACAAAAAACTTGGTTTAGTGCTGTTCTGATGAAATTTTGCGACAATCTTTCATGGCCAGAGCCACTGCCAGCTTTCAGGTGCCCTCCACAGAAGATAACACCTACTCTTGATCAAGACCTTCCAGTTATATACTGCTTATATAATGTGTTATCCCTTATGGAAACCCATGTTTACATGAAGGCTCCGTCTTCCTAAGTTTTTCAAGACAGGAAGGTGTTATGCAGGATCAAATAAATTTTGACTAGAAAAATTCAGAAATGGACTGTTCAAAATCATATGGCATTTTATGTCAGCATGGACATTTGCAACACAGTATCAACCTAACAATGCTCAAAGAAAAATGTCTCAATTTCTTTGATTTCAAGCCTAATGTTCATCCAGGATGACGCATCTTCTGTGGCACCAAGTTAGTTGTGGTTCCCCGTAAGATCACAATTTATCGAGTACGGTACTGTACAGTACAGTATTTGAATCAAACTTTTTAAAAGTTTTTTTCATCATTGCGATTCCCGAATCACGCCATGCCATCGTTTTTCTCAACATTGAAAATGTTATATCTGTCCGTCATGATTTGAGTGGATCCAGTGAAGGTTTTATTTTGTGTTAGCTTGGTGTCTCAGACAACATCTGGTCGATATCCCAGAAATCAAGGTTGGGCATTGCAGTTGGAAGAACTGGAAGACTTCGTATGGTCTGTTGGCAAATCTGTGCTTGTTGGGCTCGTAATCTACGCCAGATGTTGTTCTAGTTTCCAGAGCTTGACCTTGTTCGGAGTCCTGCTCCCAGCGTCTGCAAATGGCATAATTGAAAGCAAGTGCTCACTGAGGATAATATCGTTTGTAGCAGGAGTCGTCTGCGAGTTAGATGAAGCATACTCTTCGCCTTGCAGATGCTGACCGATTTGAGCAGAAAACAAACGTAGTGTACCCTCAATTTAGTGCCACCCTCGAATGGTGCCATAAATTTCCCTCAATTCTGTTTTCAGTGAAACCACCTTGATTTAGTACCAAATCAGGTAGTGACACAGAAAATGCCTCACATGAGATGAGAATTGGACCAAAAATCAAAGGGAGTAAGACTTCCCTGAAAATATGATTGGGTTAATAATGAGAAGAATATTCCAATGCTCACCCAAAAGCTCCACATAATTTTGAAAAGTTGATTTCTGAAATTAAATTGTTTAAATATGTTTTTGCGTGGCACCTTCCTGTAAATATGGGTGATTCCCGTGTGATGGCTCATGATAAGAGCATATTTGGTGTCAGTGTGCTAATTTCCCAACAGAAATGTTCATACTTTCCTGAACCTCTTCAGGGATTCTAGTCTCGGCCTGTGTCTGCTTCATTCATTGAACAGCAGCACATGTTCAACCTTGTATCTCTTTTTTTTATCAATGCTGACATTCTAAATTACAAGCTGAGGGTGTCCAGCCACACCTGGGCACTGGACAAATTTTAGATTTTAAAATTTTCATCAGATCAAATGTGGGAAAGAGCATGCCCAGTTGTGTGTGGCCCAGTCACACCACTGGGCATTAAATAAAAAAATGAATCATACTAAAGCTGGTTTCTTGTTGAAGGACCACCAGTAATTTTTTAATTGTGCTCAATGTGCCAGTTGTGGCCCAGTGGGCCACAATTGCCACATGAGCAGGGTTTGTAGCAAATGCAAAGTCCCCTATATTGCCAAAGGAATAAAAACTTACCTTATTGCATTGCTTTCTGTGAGTAACTCCTTCAATGATGAAGGTTTCATGTATGGAAAGATCCCTTCCAGATGAGTATCCTCTTATTTCTCTCAGAAGAATTTGATGAGGAAATAGGAGAATATTTCAAGTGGAGAAACAACTTATCTGTTGAACAAGTTGAGTTATTTCAACTGACCCAAATGCTAATGATAAATTCACCACCTTTGAAAATTTAGTAAACTGAATTATTGTTATGAACAAAGAAGAAATAAACAATATATCAAGTGGTATTCATGCATTTATCAAATTATCAGTGGCTAGTCAGTTGAATAACCTCAATTTAAATTTGCAAACCCTTTCAAACAAAATATTGAAGTGATTTAAAGTTGTGTAATACCTGAATCTCCCCAAATATTATATGAACTGCATTGAGGGCTCTCTGGAAAAGGAAAGCAGTTATTTAGCAAAAGTTGAGTTAGTAAATTTGATTCACATTAACCATTCAACCCCAGGAGTATTCCGCTGTTGTGAAACTAATTCTGCCTCTGTATTAACATATTCATGCCTATACCATGTGATGAAAAGTATTCCCATCTTATTATCGCCATCATTCTTTGATCTACTAAACGTTCATATCTTCCTGGTTTCCAAAGGAACATATTAAGGAAACCCAAAATGGAAACCATCAAACTTAGGCTCTGAATATATCTTGATGAGCACCAAAAATAAATTAGGTTCAATCTCCAAACAATGACCTAATTGTTGAGATTTAACCAATTTCTCAGGATGTCCATTATGCAAATTTATTACTGATCCAGACAAGCCTGCTGCTTGATTGGTATTCTAAAAGAGAGCAAAGAAAAGGAGATGAATCAGAAATATGTTCTGCGTAAAATTGATACATTGGAAAGTAAATTTGTAAGATTAGGTGATTCTAAATTTGACTTTATACATCTTGAAGAAATTAGAACAACTCAAGATTGTACTGACTTGGGTAATGGTCCCATACACAATTCTTATGACTTACCTTGCTTAGGTATTCTCCAAGTCCATAATTAATGCTGTTATACCATGAGGTATGGGACAATTGATGGTAGTATTCCTAACCTGGATGTTCCTGGTGTGAAATTGAAAACTGTCACAGGATTAACTCCTGAATTTGAGAAGAAAAGTAAATTGACAAAATTAGTGAAGTGCCACTTCATTTTCATGATTAGTCATCTATATTTAATTGGATCATCAGCGCACTTCCTTGTAACTTGCCAACTGGTCTTGCAGGTGAATAATGCTTAGGAATTGAACAGAATAAAATTCACTAGGATTAGGTCACCCTCTCCCCCAAAAAGTGCACATTTGTCAGTTTCAGATGAAAGAGACCAGTGAATGCACTTCCTCTATGAGCAATGCAGAGTAGAGGGACTGCACCATATTGTCTAAGAACTATAAACCAACTGTTCTTAGCAATGTATGGAAGCCCAATATCAGCCATTATTTTAATTTTATTATTTATTTAGTTATTATTATTAATTATTCATTCAATTAATTATTTAGTTTTAAAAGGAACATATGATCATCATTGAATCAATAAGAGAAACATATTCATGATTAGAATGCATACTGAGACATGGGGACAAAGTCTCCTCTCCTAAAACTGATTAGCAACAAAGAATGTCCTCATTCAGCAACTCTCTCAATTGTGCTACTGGAAGAGCAATTCCCAAGATCAAGCACATGGAATTTAACTTGTTTGCCACCAACAATGGAATCAGCACAGGAAAAATTGGACAAGCTTGGAATGCTCAGTGACATTGTTTAGATGCCAAGGAAGAAAAAAAAATTACACAAAATAGTTCACAAAAATCCCTCCCCAAAAAACCTTTGATTTCTCTGACCAGTGGTAATCCCACCCCCCCCCCCTTGGCAAAAAGTCTTTTCAGCCACAGTGAGTCCAAAAAAAAAAAGAATACTGTAGTCATGAAAAAGGACAGTGGGTTCCTGAACTTGGGCTGTGCTTCTGTAGCAAGAAACAAATTTTTGTCAGTGTTTTGTCAGATTCCATAACTTCAGAACAAAAAAGTTATGTTTTCACAGCTCCAGGTGATGAAAGGGAAATATTCCTGTTGAGAGAATACAACATCAATGCATGATTCAATTAATCTACAACAACTCTACAGCTGCTGACTTCTGACAATGCTTGAAGATTTCCCATTCATCATTGTAAGCTTTGAAAACTGCACAATTTTTTTGGAGTTATTGAATCTGAAGAAGCATCAACAATTTGACTAATCATTGACAACAATTTGTATTTTTCTATAGAAGTACAGTCCATGTTCTAAGAAAATTGAATCTGCTCAAGGAGAGGAATCAAACTTGTTTTATTTCAAGTGCTATAGCATTTTATTTACTGATCTGTGTATGAAGTTCTCAAAATTTGAATTATTCAAAGTATTATTATATTGAGTTCGTCCAGCTTAATTGCCACTGAAATTCTTGGCTCCACAAGAAAATCCTGCAGCTCAAATATCCTGTGGCTCAAAAATTGGGTAGTCCAAAAAATCTTGGGAGGGTCTGAAAGTCCCTCAATTTCCATTGATGCATCAGAAAACGCTTGTTCTGGCAAGTAAAGTAGTCAATGGTGAATATGGGAATTTTGAATCACTATCCAAGTATTTCAGTAAATGAAAATCCAAATGCAGAAAGCCCATACGGAAAAATTTTGTATTTACAAAATGTTTAAAGTGTGCCTTTGGGGTTTCTTTTAAAAGTATATAAAATATAATGATGTTCTTTACTCTTATTTATTCTATTTTTTACAGATTTTTGAACTTGGAAGGATTTGTGGGCTAGCCCAATTTTCTCTCTGATTGGGAATTCTCATACTTGTCCCTGAAAATGAAGTACTGTATTGTCTTGGAAATTATTTTACTCTCGTTACAGAAAGTGAGGTTGTGCACCTCTTTTTATGACTGGGTCTTACTATTTTAGCATTGGTGCTGTTGCTTCTGTTTGTGGCCGTCCAAGCCAATGTGCATGCATCAATTCTTTTTCCTTTTTTGAGCAAGGAAACTCTTAACTTGTTGAAGGGAAAATGCAGGTCCCAGTCATGCATAGAATCATGTGTTGATGTGAGAAGAAGTGAAATGGGGATGGACCAGAAAAAATCTGCAGCCTTCTTAATGGGGCCTGGGAATGAAAGGCCCTTTTTTGGCGGCGGGGTGAAACGGGGAATGGCAGTGATCACCACAGGAAATTCCCCTTTTCACCAGAGAAATAAGCCGGGCAAGCAGGGGCGGGGTGTCTGTGATTAGATTCTGCCAAAGGAGTGAGGGCACCCCGCGAGTCTGCACGACAGACGTCCAGGCCGACTACCGGCGAGGCGGTACGCGAGAGAGTGCGCGTGCGCGAGAAGATAGACAGACAGACAGACATGAGGGAAAGAACCGGCCAACTCGGTGCCCTGCATCGGAGCCAGGCCCGGGTCGCCAATGCCGTCACAGTCGCATTCCGCACTCCTTTCGTCCGCGTGGCAGCGCCCACTCCCGACTTCCTGGCAACCCCCTAGAAAACCTATCTCCCTCTCCCCGTATTTCTTCTCTTGATGGGATTCCTGAGCACCGTGACCCCGGACCATGCGGCTAGAAATTTATTCTGTTCCATCCCCGAGCATCATAACTTGCGAGACCAGTTGGCAAGTTCCAAGGGATTTACATGTGCTCAAGAAGCCTCTCGCTTTTCAGAATCCACCTGCATACAATATTGCACTTTTTTTCTGCATACCCCGCAATGGATGAGGAACACCGCGTGGTGTCTGCGTCTTCTGGCCCTTGGTCCCACACGTTATGAATGCGTTAAAAAAAAAGAATTTCCCCTTCACGGATATGCTACAGTTTGCATGCATAGATTCTTTCATTCATACACACCAGTGAGATATAGTCAAACCCAGATTTAGTGCCACCATCCATCCCAGGATATTTTGTGGCACTAAGCCAAGAGTACTGCAAAACTTCATGGTTTCGTAGAAATTGCCCGTAAGGAAGAAGTCATTACATTATTGTGTCCCTGATCTTAATTGCCTGGGAAGTACTCCAAAAAACTGAATAGAATATTCCTCCAGGAGTACTGTTCTGATATTTTAATACACTCATTCACGAATTTTTGACGCAAGTTTGACCTTTCACTTACTCCAATTCATCCTCAATTATGGTGTTGTCATGTTGGTGTTTTTACTTCTGGCAACCCAATTTAATTGAAGACCTTCATACCTGGAACAAATTGTGCATCTTTTGAGTATGTTTCATTACTGGCATCATTAAAAGTAATTGCAGCAGATGAAAAATATCTGCACTTTCCAGTGCCTGTATGCATTCAATGTGGATGGATCATCGGAATGGGACACAGCACTAGACCCAGATCCTACCCAAGCTATTGATGTAATCATGCGAACACTAAATTAAATTTTCTTCACCAAAGATTGATTTGATTCTCCCAAACAATACAGGTTGACTCTTTCTGCAAAAACCTTGTGTGCAACAATTTTCTCTGGATCATGATATTTTGTCAAGATCTCTCCCTATGCTTTGCGGGGTTCTCGACAAAAAACTGTTTCTGATCCCTTGTAATTTGTTGCATAGAGAGAGTCCACCTGAATAAAAGTTGCAAGGAGTCCACCGAGAGTAGATCTTCCAGAAGAGTAGAATAGCTGGGGTACACCGGCGCTTGTCCTAGAGGGGCGAGCCGTCACTCCCCGTTTGCCGCGGGCGAACAAGCGGGAGGGAGTGTTGGCTCGCCCGGCAGACCCGCTAGTCGTTGCACATTCCTCCTGCTGGGTGGACTTGACTGGGCCGAAAAAACTCAAGTGCATAATTTCTACGTTAGTGAGATGTTACGCTCAGTGTGTGAAATTTCTCGCGAAGAATACTTTCATCAATGAATTTGTCGAGCCACGATACAATGCTTTTACATAAAATGAATCACATTTTAGAAGACCCAGTTTCACATCTTCGTGAAAGCGATGTTGGAAGGGAGTATTCATTCGAAGAATTTATTTGGGATTCTTCAGAATGGTTTCAGAGGAAGATGTCCTCGGAATCCTGTGAACCTCGTGTTTTCGGTGTATCCGTGTTCATACTATGTATGATGTGGCTCTCAACTGCCAACACTTCATCAACATGCAGTATTACATATTTCATGCGATACTACGTGCTCGGTATTTCCTGCTGTTCTTGTCGATATAAGTAACTTTGAAAATAGAGGACGTTCCTGAGAGTTTTTTTAAACGAACTTCATGAGTTCTGTCTACGCGTTTTATTGGAAGAAAGCAAGATTTCAAAGAAGAGGTGTATCGTAGTTTATCCCAGTGACACATTTTTTTTCACTTCATTGAACCTCCAAGTTTTTGTGGGCACCCGGGCATGATACAGTACAGTTGAGCATCGATAACACCAACCCCCTGGTGTCAATTTTTTCCAATTCCCTGTCTAAATTCCCCTAGAAATAGAAACAAAAAACTTGAAACCTCCCCATTTCGATGACTTACCTCCTCGAATTTTCTGAAAGCCGTTTGGGTATCATTTTATTGACACAGGAAAGAGAAAAACAAACAGAATGTAACTTGACGTGTTTCTGAAAGGAAGTGGAAAAATAATTGGACACATGAACCCGTGTCCTCCGATTTCAGCACCCTGTCAGTTCATCTACGAAACAATTCAAGGCCTAGAATATCACCATTTACAATTTACGAAATTCCCGTACAGTATTACATTCAATTTAGCAAAAATTTCCTGTAAGTATTCTTTGTTTCCCCCTAACACAAATGCTTGTTTTCCTAACAGGAAGCCTGCGCTAGTCAATTTTCACTTATCCCTCGGAGTTCGATTGTATCTCGCAATTTACTGCGAATCATGCTCTCAAAGAATAATTCAGGTCGAACATGCTTCCAGTGACTTACTGAGTGTTTTTTATTAGAAGCTAATGTTTACCTTGCGCGAGAACTGTATAAGGTACTGTAAGTGAAGCATTGTGTGAAGAGGAGCGTGCTTCAGCAGTCGTGTGCTTATTCAAAGGGATTTGAATGGAGAATGCGGTCGATGTTGGTCAGCAGTTGAGGAAAATGTGAAATTTAGTGGAGTACTTTTAGAGGTGGGTGCATACTTTTGCGTAAATGTGTATCTGCGGATAATCTGTCTACACCATTTCGTGATATACATTTTTTGAAATTTTCTAAAATGATGCTCTCTATACTTCCCAATAAATCTGGCTTAGTTCGCAGTAATCCCAATTATAGAAAAAAACTAAACTGATCTAAGCCCATCGTTGCGAACCAAGGAATTTTCACTCGCGAGTAAGACGAAACCGTTTTAGAAAATCATGGAAGGAAATATGCGAGCTCCATTTTTCGCTTGATCGAAGTACCGCATTTACGTTTCGAGTACTGTGCCACGCAGTAAGACGCGCACCAGGATTTTTCAGTTGAAAATGTTGAAAAGATTGTATCTCCGAACAAGACACCCGCCCTCTTTTTAGTGCCACTAAAGTCTAAAATCAAAAACAAGAACACCTAGATTTGAGTCAAGGCATGAATTAAGCCTGAATTCAATTGTTACCGTTAAAATCGAATATAATTACTAATTTAATTTCTGAACCTTTTTTTCAAATTCCGCCGTGTGTGTGCCCTATGACGACACGCACCGCTTTTCCTCTCAAATTTCACGAAGAAAGGTGCGCATGTTACCCGAGTAAATGCTGTACAGTATCTTCGAAATGTGTCAAACTTGGTGTAAATTACTGTATATCGAGAAGGGCTGAATGTATCAACTTTCTCGCTGTAAAAAGATTGGTCGTCGAATTTTGGACCTTCCCCACGCACAACATGGACATGTGGCAGGTTGAATCTTCCATCGGGGGCATTGGAGCGTGTCAGGGAATTAGCCTACGGGAAGAGTCCGAGTGAGAAATCATCCGAACATTCGACAAAACTGTGTCAACCATTTGTGATTCGGAAGGTGCTGCATTTTACCTCCTTGGATGCCGTTTCATCCACGTCGAATTTCTCGTCTATAAAAAATTTTGAGGAGTGAGACTACAGTCAACACTTGATTCCACCATTTTTCATGGCACATTTTGTGACAGCAAGTGATGGTGGCAGTAAATCGAGGATATTATAAGAGAGGAAGTTTTTCTATTCTATGCACAATGAGGAAGTCACAAGAAATCGTTTTAAATATTTATCAAGATCGAATACATTAAATTTTTACTCACATTGTGTCCAGTGAAAAGAACAGAGCTGTTCGTTGAGATTCTGTTTGGGCTTGAGTTTTATATCAGGTGTCATCCTGAAGGAATCATACATATTTCCAAGAAAAGCTTCCTACAGTATTACCATGAAGGAAAGTTTCATACAACAAAAGTATTTTTCAACTACGTGAATTCAAAAATAAAATACCGGAAAGTATCCTGCGTTTTTATGTAGCAATTTAATGCGAATAAAAGTTATAACCAAGTGATATTGTCACGAAAATTCTCTATTTTTTGTTTTATTACAGATATTTTCTCTGGCACTTGATGAGTTTGTCACCAAGTTTGAGTTTCCCTTCAGAACACAATGAAGGAACATTTTTACCACGGGCATTTGTGGTAATTCGCGAGGTTGGCACTCAATCGCGGGTTGACTGATTTATTAATATTTTACTTAATCGGCATCGTTCACCGAGAAAACGATCATCCAGTACTCCAGTGTAATTTCGATTTTCTCAGTTTTCAAACGCGCTCAACTGCGCGGTGACGCTTTTTTTTTTTGGCGAGATGTCGGTGTTTTTGTTTTGTTTTTGTGAATGAGTGTGTGGATAATTTTCAAGTCGGAGCGAACTGCCAACTTGTAAATGTGTTCTCAATTTTTTGCAGCATAAGAATCGGTGTATTATGCGCGAGTGTTAAAGAGTGGCTTCACGATGATGGGGCAAGGGGCGAAACGTGACGCGACGTCGACGGAATCGACGCCGATTTGCCGGTGTCGAGTCGTGTACCTCGGCTCGTCGGTCCCGCACGTGACGAAAGACGGGCTCCAGGGCATCCAGCAGCCCCTGAAGGAACTCTATCCCGAGTCTGGAATCTCTGGGGCCCGAGGCATCGACTCTTGGCTGTCAGTGTGGAGCAACGGGCTCTTGCTGGAGAATGTGGATGAGAAGAACAAGAAGGTGACCAGGTTCTTCCCCATCGAGAGTCTGCACTACTGTGCTGCTGTCAGGTGTGTACTGTACGGTATTCCACCCCGGGTGGCTTTTATTCGCGAGAAGAAGGCACGCAAAGATTGACGTTTCACAGTGCGGTCAATTTTTGTTGCTGAAAAAGTGAGAAAAAGAAAACCTGTGTTGAGAATAATCAAAATTGCACACTCTTGAATTGTTACGAAGACGAAACATGAATGCAGTTGAGGAAATTAACGTGAGCTCTCCAGTTTACAGAAATGTGATGGTTGAGTGGGGGCCCCGAGATGCGGACGTATCAGTAATTGAGTCTTGAACACATTCTTTATACCAGATCGTCCGCATGTTGGACCCGATTTTTCCGTAGACTTCAATGGAAACGTATTCAATGGAAACCCCGAGATGCGGACGTATCAGTAATTGAGTCTTGAACACATTAAAATGTCAGATCGTCCGCATGTTGGACCAGATTTTTCCATAGATTTCAATTGTCTCTCCTGTTCATCCACGAATTTGGGGAAGGTCCTCCAAATTTAAACGAAAATTGTTTTCTTTTTAGCTCAAGATGCAGAAAAAAACTGCATTAGAAAACCACGCAGAATCCGCCATTTTGGTCTGAAAAGGAGCGCAAAAATACAAACAAGTCTACATCTTCGTATACTTAACGCAGATGGAAAACCCCTAATTAGAGTAACCCAAAATCAGCTGTTTTGGATTATGAACTACGGCGAATTAAAATTTTTTTTTGACATTTTAAAATGTTGAGCTCAATTTGTTCTTGGCGAAGTTTCCGTGACACATTGTACCGATGTTCTGCATTTTTCGAGTGTTCTTAAGTCGTATCGTCCATGTTTTGGGGCTCCACTGTATCTTTTGTACAAAATTCGAAATGATTTTGAAAGTGAAGTACAGTATGATGCATCTACATTGAAAATCCCTGGAAGAAGACAGAGTCGTATGCAGGGCTTTTCAGCATCGAGAGCGTTAAAGAGCCAGTTTACGAAGGAACTCTAGTATTGAGATCAAGTGAAAGAAATCGGAAAATTTTGAAATATCGCGTTTGAATGACCCGAATGTAAACTACGTACAGTATCTCAACTTCAATTGAATGCCGTGCTAATATTGTTGACATTTGCCATTCAGAACTTTCTCTTCTGAATAGCACGGCTTTTCAACCGAAGTTTGCGTTCCATTGGTGGGTATACTGAGATTGGCGTGCAATACGTTTTTCGGGTTTTGGGCGGGGCCTTTTCTGGAGTGGCTGGCAATTTTGATTCACAATCATCCAGTGCTCATATGGTTCGGAAAAATCACGAAAAATTGTGCGCACGAATCTTCCTGCGCGGCACAGGTTTCCAACCAGCGGGGCATGAACACATGGCAGATTTTACGCGCTGTTGCCCTGGATTTGAAGGGCAACCTTGCATAACACATCTCTCGTGTCCCAGAGACGGAGACGGAGAGTTGAAAATATGAATGGGCCATTTTCTGACGGCCCTAATGGGCAGCAAGACATTTGCTTCCAGCCTGGCGAATCTAATGAACTTCATCAACTCTACATGTCTCGAGAGTGGGAGAGTACAAACTACACGAAATGGGATGTAGGCCCTGTTTTATACGCTTTTATGAGCACACAATTTCTGAATCGCAGTCTGGCATGTGAATGTAATGTACTAGGAGGCTTTTCAGCCTGCGAAAATACATGTGACAGCTGGTAACTTCTTGGTTTAATAATACAAGTCGAACCCCGTTAAGACGCCACCCTCGGCAACCGCCAACATTTTGAATGTAACGAATCTCCTCAATACTAAATGCCATAGAAAACCTTGATAAGACGCCAACCGCCAGCATTAGTGATGAAACAAAAGTGCTGTTTTGTAATAGTTTTGTCTTTGTTACAACGCCAACATTGGGGTAAATTTATTTTTTCTGTCCAGGACCTTGTATTGGTAAGAAGAAAACAAAATGACAATCTTCATTTTTCAAAAAATTTGAACAATATATAGACCTAATTTTAAAATTTGAATAAATTGAAACAGAAAAATTAATTTTCTGAAGGAGTAATGCATAAATCACAGCAATACTCTGCGGAAAATTACTGAAGTTTCTGGATAACTTGTATTTTTATTACTTTTGAAGGAAAATCAAGTATTTTTGATCAAAATATTTAAAATGAAATATTCAATAAACCGCCAACCCCTTTAAACCGCCGGAATTGCTCTGGACAAAAGGTGGCGTCTTATCGGGGTTTGACTGTAGTAATGAAGGGCGCAGCGCCATATTGTGTAAAAGTTCGTGGTACTGTATGTCGAGAAATATTGGCAGATGATTTTCTGCGCGAAGCGATGAGCAAAGATGCAAAACTCTTCACTGCTTAGTACCGGTACGAAACGTAATTCGGAGTATTTTTGGAAGCCAAAGTTACGCACAAACTTCCAGGAATGGCGAGCATGTGACCGGGTGCATGTTTTACTCCTTCGGTTGCACCATGTACTGTTGTACTACTTGCGGCGATCTGATGTATTTTTAATTCGAAAAACGTGTGAAGTACATCGCGATCGTGATTCGGATTTCTGGCTGGAGGAACATGCCCGCAAAAAAAAAAAATAACCGTACGGTTCCGTCCTCAACCCAGTAGCCAAACGGTGCCCACGTTTTACACCGGGGTTCATCGCAAATTCACAGTCTTGGACTTCTGCTTCATCGAAATTAAATTCACAGTGGAATTTTTGAAGTAAAGTGAGTGATTCTGTGTTTCGAACTTCCGTTCGTTCCAATGCTTGAAGAGGTTTTTTGTTGCTGTTTTGTTCTGAAGTCAAAGCAGATGAAGGAAAGTTACTCTATTTGCGGTGAATCACATGTCTGAAAAAAACGGAGGTTGATTTCCCAACTCTTACAGTAAAGTCTCGTTACAACGAATCCTTCGGGACGAGTAAAAAGCTTCGTTGTAAGGAAAAATCCCTTCATCCTGTCTATTGGACAGGGACCTGAAAAGCGACTTCGTTTTAAGAGATTATTTATTATAACGAGATTCTGCTGCAGTACAGTCAAACCGCGTTAGGACGCCCCCCGATTAGCCGCCACCCTCGGCAACCGCCGATGTATTTTGAAAAACAAATCTTCCCTAATGATGAAATAATTTCAAAACCCCGTTGAAACGCCATCCGCCGAAATTATTGTCGAGTCGAATATGTTCCTGCGAATGAATTCCGTCTTCGATAACCCGCCAACTAGATTCAAGTTTCTGCAATATGTCTCAAATAAAAAATGTAAAAAACATACGAATGCAACGATGACGAAATTCACTTCTTGGAATTTTTTAACGATAATGTATGCCTCCCATGGTTCTTTTGATTGTTTTTAAACGAATACGAATTGTGTTTCGTATTTTACTTGATTTCTATGTTATTTTAACTTTTTTTCGATGAACCCCTAACCCCCTTTAGGACACCACAACCCACGCAAACAAATCGTGGCGGCTTATTGCGGTTTGACTAGTATGGTGATGAATAAAAAATATTGCGAGTGCGAGGGAATATTCCAATAGAAAAATGAATCACTTCAGTTATGATGTCGAAGACCTAGCGATCGTGTTGCGATGAAGACAAGTTTCAGACTTGTCGATTTCGCGAAATTTTTTAGGTAACTCAAATTACTCGTGGTGTATCAAAAGAACATGCCAAAAATGCCTTTCCTCTAACACTCAAGCTCTGTTTGCAAAGCCATGCAAATGACGGAAAGTAGAAAGAACTACACGAGACTTCAGGGAGGACGGTAGGTTGTATGATCGACAAATTTTCTGCTATTGTACATTCAATGTGTCGACTGGGTATTAAAGGAGTTATTTGATTGAGATAGTCGTGATCTGTTGGTCGTTCTTGTATTAGAGTGACTCCCATCTAATTCAGACGAGGTAATAGAGTCAAATATCGTTACAAGAAAAGCCACTGTGCCTCGTAAAAAAAAACTTTCTTCGTATAAAAACGTTGTAGTTCTCGGGCAGGGACCCAAAAACGAATTCATTATAACGAGATTTCACTGTACTGTACCTATATTTATTTACGAATTCACGAGATGGAGTTGGTGAATATGACGCGATAGAAACAATGCTAACGTTAATTGTTTTCATGAGGTACTCGTAGCATGGGTGAAACGTCCCAGAATAAAAAACAGCCCTCTTGAATTTGACCCGGTTATTCCCAAAACTTTTGAAGCACCCCTCGCATTTTGATGGAAATGAGAAAGCGCGGAGGTGCAGCCGAGGTATGTCACCGCCGATTCCCTTCCCCGGTTCACTGAACCACTTCCGACAGGTACTGTTTTTTGGGTAATACCCGCAAGTTCAGTTTTGTTTTTCCGTCGTTACTCTTTGAAAAAATCGGTTGCGTTTATTTCGTTGCATGCTACGGAAACAATGACGCAATCGTGAGTTGATGGATGAGTTTCGATGCGCCGCGAAATCTCACCACTGCTCTGAGAATACCCTGTACCTGACACGAAGGCGTGCGGAGTGTTTTTGGAACAGTGCTGTCTTCACTGTTCGAAAGTGGCTCATGAATGGGAAAGTGGGTCGTGAAGGAGGCAGATCAAATAATGCCGAGGAATTCTGCTTAAAAATGTGAAGTTGGAGAGGAGTATCGTACTGTACTGTACTGTAGTCCTATATTTATGAGCTTTACGGTTCCTTTCGTGAGGAAGTGTCTTCGAGGGGATGGTGTGAACGTCCTAGGGAATGGGTCAATTGTCTGCTGTGGAAAAATGAAAATACAGTATACAGTATAATACAGTAGAATTTCATTTCAACGAATAAGCGGTTACAACGAAGTCATTTTTTTCGGTTCCCGTCCCGTACAATTGACATAATGGGGGATTAGTTACTTGATAACGAATTTAGTAAAATGGCACTTGAGTAAAAAATTCATCCAATTTTCAAAAGTGTCTTAAGTGGTGTAACTCCTGCAGCATAAATACATTGGTTTGTGCATCACCAGAGCACCTTCTCTTCTTATCTCCAGCATTTCATACTGATGGAAACAAGCTTAAGAAAGATTTACAAGTATTGGAATTCAATGAAGATACCCTTTCTGAAATCTTAAAGGATCAAGATAAACTGTTGGCCTTATATGATTTCTCATCAAAGATTCTCTCTAATTTGTTCATTCAACTAAACCTCATACAGAAACAAACTGAAGACCTTGTGCTTAAAATTAATTTTTAAATATATTTTGTTTCCAATGTCAGGGAATGAATGTTTGTATGCATACTTGTCAGATGTCTAGCTGTATTTCATGGATTGAATTTTTTATTTTTGTTATCAATTTGTGCTGTGTTTCCTGCTCTGAAGTGATTAAATGTCATTGAGTGGATTTGGGTTTGGTGGGAAGGGGGTTTGGTTGTGGAAATCTTGATTGAACCTTGTGAATGCTGAAAATTGGCAAATAAAGTGTTCTGTTCATTCATTCATTCATAATATCAAATTTTTCATCAACACGATTCCATTTCAAGCCTTTGCTGTAACAAGATTTTAGTGTGTTCTGAGAATCCTTGCGTGTAGCTCCGGCAAAAAAAAAAGAACCTTGACAACTTGACCCCTTCAGTCAAATTCATCTCTATGTCGGTTTTTTCAAGTCCCTGTCTGAATTCTCTTGGAACCAATGCATTGAAAATCCCCCTGATTGGAAGACTTTCGCTCAAACCTCCGTAACTCGAATTTTCTGGAGGCCTTTTGCCTATTATTGTATTGACACAAGGAAGAGAAAAGCGAACAGAAACCATTGCCTTCAACTTCATCATCCTGCCAGCTCATTCAGAAAGCAATTTAACGTCCATAATATCACCAATTTAAATTTTCAGTAATTCTACAGTACAGTACAGTACAGTACAATACAGTACTTCTCTTCCCCAAGAAAAATACTTCTTCTTTGCTGGAAGCCTGTCTGAATCGATTTTTTGCTCGTCGCTTGAAGTTTGATTCGAAGAGGTTGGACTGTACGCACTATTGATCATTGCGAACGTAACATTGAGATCTTATTCCGAAAAGTCAATGTTTGGCATTTTTTGTCCCCGTCTTTTTTACCATGTCCGCGATGCGCCTCTCTAATGAGTTTGAGGCATAACATCATCAACCAAGCATAAGTCTGAAATACGATGACCTTAACTTTGTCAACTACCTCAACTTGACCTGATCAATCTTTGTAGTTCACTATGGATGTGGCCAGAAGAACAGATGGGCACATGAATGCAGAATTGCTGCGTGGGAATCGTCAATAATGTGGGACTTCGAATACAGTATTGTACTGTATTTTCAAATGTTGGAAGACTCCTCCGATGACACGGAATTATTTTTTTCGAATTTTTAGATCATCTTGGGCCCATTTTATTTCCTTGTTGGTTGTGGAGTCATTTCGTTATACAGTAGTCATGCAAATCATACGCTGGATTCCTTCTGTTTCCGTACTTTTTTGGAGGGTATTAAATTATACTCTCATTTGGTAACTTCTCTTGGTTTTTGTTCATTCGGAGGTGCGTGGAATATTATATTGAATGTGGAATGCGAAAAACCCCGTTTTTTTTTAAATTCCCGGCGACCCATTCAGCTTTTCGGGATGTATTGTGAACCAGGTTGGCAATTGCAACCCATGTAAACTTTTATTTACAAGCATATAGTATTCACCGGAAATATATAATTTATAACACTGTAAATTAAAATACAGCATATAAATTATAATATTCACCGGAAAATGTGTGGTGAAGTTCAAATTCCGATTCTAATCAGCTTCCTTGCCAACTTTTCGGTCAAACTATAATTTTAAGACTGCGTCCAAGTTTTTCTAGCTGACAGAAATGTCTTTTGAGTGATTGGAAACGCTTTTGGTGTCCTTGCATTGTGGAAAATGCTTCGAATCAATTTTGCTCTGTGCGACAATTCTTCGTTTGAGATACGGTGACGAATGTACAGTATTTGCCCAAACTGCCGAGGCTTAAACCCTTACTATTTTGCGTGTTTTACAGATTTGTTGTGGTGCCTGGAGGAGCTGAGAAAGTGTCGAGATTCCTTCCGCTGGACTCGCCATTTGCTCGTAGTCCGAATACGAGTCATCGACCCTTGTTCGCCTGCATCTTGAGGCGAACTACTGGCATCAAGGTGCTGGAGTGCCACGCTTTCATCTGCAAAAAGGTCAGTGTTTTCAAAAATCATCACCGCCGATTTAGCCGAGAAATCCCCAAAAGATTCTGTTTGCGGGCTTCTAGACAGATTATGGACCCACGGGCAGTCGTAAATATGTACTGTTATTTAATGTGAAATTTAATTACTGTATATCATTATTTAATAGTGAAACCTTTATACGACACCACCATTTGTTTGTGAGGATTGTAGGGGGTTTGGCAGGAGTTGCTTGGTAGTTTATGGAAAAAAGCTAAATTAATATGAAAATCAAGTGCAACAGGAAATACAGTACTGTACTGTAAATTCGAATTCTGGAAGACAATGAAAATAACCCCGGGATGCGTAATTATATCTAGTCAATGTTCCCAAGAAATTAAATTATTTCACCTTTTGTTCGTGTTTTCATGAATTGGGGACCTCTCACAGAAATCTTCTTGGCAAGCTATTGAAGAAAAAATTAATCGGCACGAACATATTTGAGTCTTCAATGATTGAACTCGACACAAAATCGTGGTGATGATGTCCCCGAAATATTCAGTGTGAAGGAAAAGATTGGTGGGGGTGTGAATGCCCGCCAGAATTAATTCAAAGAAATTTACCCCTTCTTACCCCGGGCCCAGCGTAATCCCCCTTTTGGGGGGGGGGGGGGGTGTTTAACCCTCTGTTCGGAATCAATGGAGACGGGGTCTGGTACCGAACACCAGTCGGAATCACTTGTAAATCTTTGTATCAAACTGCGCAGTTAAGCTTACGCAGTCAAACCTCTGTAAGCTAACATTGGTTAGTGAGGTTTGTCGTGGTTTAACGAGGTGGCGGTTTATCCAGGAACGGTGAAATAATAAAAAAATCCATTATGATGGGAAATTAAATTCCTTTTTCTTCTATGCGTGAATTATATCCAGCTAACGTTCTCAAGAAATGAATTATGTCATCTTGTTGTTGGTTTTTATGTGATCGGAAACCTCTCACAGAAACTGGAATCGTGTTGGCGGGCTATCGAAGGCAAAATTAATGGGCAGGTGCATGTTTGAGTTATCGAAAATTCAGGCGGATGGCGTTTTATCGGGGTCTCCGATGCTATTATCAATTGTGAAGATTTGTTTTTCGAAATAAAACGCCTTGTTTTCTTTGATGCTTATGCAGTGTTGTGGATGGACTCTTCATTTTTCCATAAAGTGATTCCACAATGTAGTGTGCAAAAGTTGATGAAGAATTTAGTCCTTACAGTGCGGTATTTCCTTTTCTTGGATGTGCACCAAGATGCGAGTTCCCCTTTACGTGAAAATGAATGAAAAAAGGGCGCATAAAAGAAAATTTGCATTTCAGACTTTTTTGTCTGATTGGGACATTTTGTCAGAACAAGGTTGGACTTGTTTTAGGTGAGGTAATTTACGTGTTTTTATTCTGCGATTTAACGAATCTGGCAACATTTTTAGCTGAGTGAGAGTATGCGTCCTTGCTTTTCCTCACATTGCTTTTCCTGGACTTGGATTTTGAAAATTTACATTTTTTCATTCCATTTTTGAAAGTATTTGTTACTTTAAAAATCCCGAGTGTAGCTCACTTGTGTGACCAGGATCCGATAATTTACGATTGAAAGAAGATTATTCGTTCAAATTTTTGCTCTTCAAAGTGCTTGAATGCCTTTGGGGTTCTTGAGCTGCTTTTTGGACCACTATAAAAGGAAACGTTCTGTGTAATTGTTTATTGTGAAAGAAAACTGTTGAAACGCGCCTGTTCTGAAATTCAATAAAATTATGAATTATTTCAAATTCAATATAACTTCGCCCAGTTTTTGGGGACATTCCAGTGATCCCGATCTCTAGGGTTTACTTCTGCTTCTATAGTTGTCTCAGTATACCATATTTCCACTTGCCTGTAATTTTGAAACAAAATGTTGCGTTTCTCTTTCTAAACCACGTTCCGAGAAAGTATTTTTTTTTTACCGTCACGTATTCTTTCTGGATGTGGAATCAACAGGTTTTCTCTGAAGTTCGGGAATGCGATTTGTGTCCGAACACAAGATGGTAGATGTCAAATAATAAAGGAATGGTTACGAATAATTTCTCTCGTTTTCGGGTTAGTTTGAAGCATCGCACAGTCGGGGGTTCTGTCGTGAAAGTACTTTTGTGAAGGCGAGGTAGGAAATGTGTCAGTGTTCAACGACTGCTTAATTCCACAGAAGAGACGGTGAAACGTGGGATGTTTTCTTTTTTTTTTCCAAAATTTCTCACGAGTAGAATCAGTAATGAGACGCAAATTTTGGAGGCATCGAAGAATGATGCGCATTTTTTGAGCTAAGCCTAGGAACCGTCGTCTGAAGAAAATTTTTTGTGTTGTTGAATACCTTGTCATGGAAGGGTCGTACTTCCGCTTGAAACATCACGTTGTGCTTTTCCTGGTCGTTCTGTTCATCTTCGGTTCAATTTAGAAACTACAGTACATAAGATTTTTTTCATCAGCTCGTTGTTCAACTCTGGGAATCCGATTAACACGGTATGAGGTCAAGCAAAATGGGCAAGAAGTTGACCCTGATCACAGAAGTGCCCTTTTCTCCTGATTTTTTTTTCGCAGCGCGACTCTTACTACTGCTGAATTTAAAGGATCAGACAGAATTCGTTGTAGAGAACCCTGGGGACAGAACTTGTGGGACCACAAGAACAAACAAACGTGGTTATACAGAGAAAATCGTTGTGGAGACAGTCCACCTTTGATCGCAAATTTCTGCAGAAGCTAAATTAATTTTGTTTTTTTCAAAATCTATATGTCCACGAAAACCGATGTAAGCAAAATCCATCGAACAACTTTACTCAAAGGCTCGTAATGTATGAGTTTAAAATTATGTCAGATTTGTTGAACCGCAGAAGAGAATCACATCAACAACCTAAACCCGAACAATCCAAACCTTGCTCTCACAACGTACCCCAATCAAATCAGAACCCCTTCAGTTCCGATGTTGTTGTGTTCATCTTTTTTGATCCGAACACATTTTGGAAGCTGTGAGATGAATGCTGAGAGACGTTTCGAAATCCTTGGCAAAAACGTGAAGTACTGAACAAGAAAAGTACTGTACAGTACTACGAACAACTGGAATCTCTTGTTATCTGACGTTTTTTTTTTAGAAAATCAACTTGGTAGGCGCTGTGAGTGTAAAAAAAAGTTTAGTCCCCTTGAATCAACCGAAATTCTGGATAGTGACAACTTAGAATGTGAGTTCTGATGGATGCTCCCGAAAATGAGCCAAGCACTAGCTGAGAGCTATTCTTGAAGAATGTGTACTGTAAATTGCCCATGCATAGAAAGGTGGTCTCTCTCTTAGGAGTGGCAACAATGCCTCATTTTGTCGCGTAGAGGTCGTTTCATCACAATGGGATGGACAATTTAATTATTGTACACTATTCCCGAGGTTTTTTGTTTCCGAAATGCGGCATGCCTAGAAGAAAATACTGCATAACTCATGAACAATGGATCATTTCTCCTCATTTGAATTATTGTAAAGTTCAGTTAAGATTACTGCTTTGTATGCTTTAATGTACTGTATGTTGAATGAAATGGCTTCACCATTCTGGTCAAGTCGAAAAATCATTGAATGCTGATTATGTGAGATTAAAATACAGTGAAATCCCCAGATGCGGACATAATTGGTGCATTGAGAGTGTCCCTAAGTCGAGTCTTGTTTTCCCATGTAATTTTTAATTGGTGTTTTATGAAAGAAATATTCTTCAGAATTCCATGAAAAAAAATTGTTCGCCACTTGAATTTGATTCAGTGAATATCTTTTCAACCCAATAAAAACATTTGGAGCATTGAATAGTATACCACTCTGCAGTTCATTGAAATGTTGGCATCTGTAAAAAATAACATCCAATGTCACAAAAAAAGAAGGAAGTTTATCTGTGCTACAGGTAATTTTTCTTACATAGATCTTAGGGTTGGAAATATCTGTTTCTTGCAATGAAGCCTAATAAAAGTCAATTTTCCTAAAATTTATTTGCAATTTTATCATGCAATCTCCTCATGTCGAGTCAGTGTCCCTATGTTGGTCCTTTTTTATGATTTTTTTTATCGAAAAATAATGTCCCTATGTCGAATTGTCCCCATGTGGGGGTCTCACTGTATTCTGAGGTATTAGCCAATTGGGCTCGCTCCCCCCTTCTTTTGGAGTAGTGGTCTGACAAATTGAGAAACTTTGTGTAAAAAAAACTCGACTGCGCGGGTCTGTTGGAAAAATTTCGAGTCAACTGCAACGTGTAATTTGATGCCGTCTGTTACCTTTTCCATTTCTTCATCTTCTCCGAGTTTCCGTAATTCGCCTCTTTGCATCCAAAGGAGATTAGGAGATTGTGAAGAAGGTAATGATACGCTAATAAACACGTGAGTTATGTGGCGCTCATAAACCTGTATTTTTTCCTTTATGCAGCCCCGTATTTTAGTGCTGCCCAACTCAGATGTGGCGAAGGGCCACATTAATACTGTAAACGATCATTTTTGATGTTCCAATGTTTCTCCTTTTAAATTGAACGTTTCAAATTTAATTCAGTGCTTCGCCGTTAAATCAAAAGCATAGTATTGAAGCATTTTTGAAGCGTGGAGCAACATTTTTAATTTTAAAAATCATGTCTCCGTGTGTATTTTGAATAGTGGTGGCTGCCACGTTGAGAATTATGGGAAGGGATTGCGGGAGGGCTGAAGAGTCTCTTCGGGCCGGATCCGGCCCACGGGCCGCACTGCCTGGTTGTAAATTTTGTCAGTCATTAGGCATCTGGACAACTGCTATTCTCCGAATTATTATTGAACGCGGCAGGCATATTTTTTCACCCTAACAAATGCGCGACGGAAAAGCAAGTCACTTACAGGTGGATACTCTCTAAAGTTAAATTTCAGAAGACCAGAAAAAAATTGAATTGTAGGGAATCCGAAGGGGACACAAAATTCCTCATGCAGAGAAAATCGTTCTTGAGAAGGCTCATTCATACTGTATACCTGTAGAAACAACTGGATGACCTGCTTGCTGACGCTTTTGCGGTTTTTTTTTTTTTTGCCTTTACACTGACGCAATATTACACTATATAATTCACGAAAGTTACCTTCGAAATTCGAGACAGATGCTTGACAAGTGTTGGGCTTTGTTGTCGATCTTTTTTAAATGAATTGGCTGGTTGGAGTATTAAAAATAATTAGGAAAAGGATTAGACCACAGTTTAGTGTGCTTTCATGCTGATCTCTGTTGCGTATGAGCATAATCAGGGTTCCCTGAAAATGTAGGCAATACGAATGTAATTTTCTATTTCTCTCTTGATACCATCGCACATCGAAAGGTTGTTGCGGAGTTGCGAAAATCCATAAAAAGGGTACTACAGTATTTTGTTTTCAATTTTAAATGGACAAGGTATGTTTCTGGAGTTCGAGGTACGCTTGGTTCACGTGCTGTTATAATTTTTTTTGCGCACTTTTACACTCAACAGGTAGACTCCCTCTACTACGATTTTCTCTGTGCGTTATAACGAATTTGGTTTCTTTCGGTCCCACATGGGCATCTACCCATCTTTTATGGGTTATCTAAGAAGACATTTTCATCCGAATTTTTTCTGATCCCCTGAATTTAGACTTAGAGTCCACGTGTAGTATGAACAGTATTAAAAATTCTTCACTTGAGAAAATTAGCGTGATCTCCATTCATGTTCCTTCTCCCATAAAAAGAATTCATGCATTTCTTCGCACTATTAATCAGGAGAAAGCAGAAGAAAAAAAGTCGGTCAACGATGCAGCTGTTACGTTTTCCTGCTTCACCCATGCTTGACTGCAAGAATGTAGTCATTTTATGATTTATAAATTATAATGTCTGATTCCTGTAATACGTTAAAAAATGATGGTGGACTATTTTTTGCGATGATTTTTTTCTCTGCAATCTGTAGTTTTGCCGATGCCCACTTTCCTTTGATACATGCGTTTAAACTTTAACCAGATATTTCACGACATAATTTTCTCTTTAACGATTGATCCAAGTTTGGTCCCCCACTCCCCCGAGTATCGTTGTGTTTCAACCACGTATTTCGAGATTTATAATTGTGTGCTCGGAATAAACAAATGAGAAAAACTTATTGGATGTTGCCAATTTGTGAACATTGTTTTCCGGTCTCCGCGCGGAAATCAGAAACCCCTCATATTAGTGTTCAAGACGCTCCTGTTGAAGAATACGAGAAGAAATGCCATGTGGAAATGAGGTACAGGAGAAATATATGCAAAAGTCAGCTTAGCCTAGAAACGGCGCAGATTTCAGTGAGAGGTTCAATTCTCTGGGGAAAAAACTGAAGAATTCCCAATTCATTTTTTGGATTTACAGTGGGGCCTGTGTCCGCATGTCGGAGCACATTTTCAGATAAATACGTACTGTATCGGTGAATTTTCAATTGTTGTGCTACTTGTGCAGCGCTTCTTCGGCTGTGGAAAAAGTTGAAACTTATTTCTCAAAAACATTCTACGACGACGGGATTTTAATGGATTAATGGGATGTAAGCCGACGGCGTATTGACAGTTTTGAGAAGGAAAACAAGTTAAAACGAAGCATTAATATGTTTTATTGCTGCGTATGAAATTTCAAGCCGCATTTACTTCATCACATCCTCTCGGATTTACTTTCGAACAGGAGGACTTGGACAGTGTAGCCTACAGTATTTCATTTGTTGGCGTAAGAGCGAAAAACGAATGTTTCCTCACAGTGGGAATAGAGCACAATACTGTAATAATTACTACACTAATTGAAGGAACTCGGTGGAGTCGAAATAAACCCATGACATCTCTGATTGCCCGTGGCAAATGACGGTCCAAAGTTGGTTTTTCTTAGGAATTGAAGGATACTAAGTCGAAGATTTTGTTATGTGAGTGCCGCTTCCGTCTGAGAATGCTTCAAGAAAATTTTAATTTTTTCTCAAAATATTGAAGGTTAAAAGGAAAGGGGCATAATTATCAAGATATTGTGGCTTAGGGAAAGTCTGGGATTTTATTTCCAAATGCCCCGCATTAAGATGAAAATTTCGTAGTGCGAGTTGTATAAATTTTTTTTTATAATTTCCCTGCCCCAACAATTTTACAAGGGATGTAGCTCAGAGAAAGTCTGCGATTTAAATTCCAAATGCAATGAAAATGTCTTAATGCAGGACATTTTATTTTTGTGAGTTTTTTTTCTTCAAATTTTCTGCCTTGAGTACTGTCATTGTAATGCGAAATTTTCGTTATGCGGGGACTCATTGTATTATGCGTGTAAAGTGAGACCCCAAGATGCGGACGTAATTGGTGGATCAAGAGTGTCCCTAAGTCGAAATGTCCCCCAAGTCGAGTCTCATTTTCCCTTAGACACATTATATAATTTTTAATTGGTGTTTTATGTACAAAATACTCACCATAATTCCATGAAAATAAAAATGGTCTCCCAATTTAAACTGATTCCAATTAATATATTTCAACACAATATGGGCATTTGGAGAATTGAATACTGATACCTCTGTACAGTACACAGAAATGTTGGCATTCTCTGTAAAAATAAAATTCATGTGAAAAAAAGGAAGTCTCGCTCTGTTGGAGGCAATTTTTTTTAAATTAGCGAAATGGATGATAAATTGGAGAGAGAAATGCCCAAGAGCTTATCTACATTAATTTTTGGGTTGGAAATATCTGTTTCTTGTAATTTGGCTTGAAATGTATGTGCAATTTCATAACAAAATGTCCCTATGTCCCTATGTTGAGTCAGTGTCCTCATGTCTGGCCATTTTTATTAATTTTTTATTAGAAAATAAGTGCCCCTATGTCGAATTGTCCGCAGGTCGAGGTGTCCGCATGTGGGGGTCTCACTGTACATTACTGGTGGACTCTCTCTAGAACGAAATTCAAGGAGCCAGAAAACAATTGGTTGTAACAAAACCACGTTCATTTCACATGGATTATCATCGTAGACAAGATCGTTGCAGAGAGAGAGAGAGTCCTCCTGCATATTTATTTTATTCTATTCAAAACTTCGTTATATATATATATATATACAGTATATATATATATTTAGTTTTTATTTTAATAAATATCAAAATGGGTCGATTGATCGAGTATGAAAGTACGGCAACATATCCTCCCTTCAAGTTTCAGTTCAGCTTAGCGTCATCTTGACCCCTCTAGACAGTTTTTTTTTCTACCAGTATGGGTAACTGCCCGTGAATCACATGGTTATTTCTGTACCGTATCTCTGAATAACAGGTGATGAAGAATGGATTCCTTGTCATGTTACTGATTTTTTATTGTCGTTGTTTCTGTTTTTGAATGCTATCAGGAGAACCCGGCGAATGCCCTGGTGCGCTGCTGCTTCCACGCCTACGCCGACAACATGTACGCGCGACAGATCGAGGGCTCCGCGTCGCCCTACGGCACCCTGTACGCTGGCGGACAGACTCAGAGCATCGAGGAGCACTTGGACCTCACGGACGACGGCCAGGCCACCGTCGTCAACGGCCACGCTCGCGACGCGTCGGCTGACGACTTGTCCATCTACAATGGCGACGAGAACCACAAGATCTGGGCCGGCTCCAACGGCGTCGACGATGCCTATCACGACACTCTCCGCAGCGTCAGGTGAGAGAGAGATACTGTACTGTATTGAGCGAGACGCTGTTCCGTTTCATTTACACCGCGGGGACTCTTTTTCCAAAAAAAAAATGTTTGTCCGATTTTTCACTGGGTGGGTGCCCTCCGTGTGTCGAATTTCTGGTTGGACCCTTCCTGAATTCCCGTGGGTGGAGGGGTTTGAGCAACGAACCTAATTCCTTCCATTGTACGGTTCGTTGGTTAAGGCGTTCTTCAGGATGTAAGTCGCAATTCCCGAAAGTAACGTATGAAACATTGTTTGATTGGTTTCTTTGTAGAATGAATTGTTGAGGCTGGGTAAAGGAAATGAGCAGGAAAACTTCGAAGAGACAAGAAAATTTTGAAATGAATGCACCGAGTAAAATCAGGTCCCCTTTTGATTTAGTTTCCTTGCGAATTTAATTTTTTCGTGACGATTTTTCTTTCCAAATTTGTGAATACTGTATATTTTCATGAAACTATAAAATTTCTAAGTTTCAAAATCGAAAAAATAACCGTTCAACGTTTCTTGTTTTTTGACTTGGTTTGAGGTTCTTTCCTCATCTCAAGTTTGTTGAGTGACCGATTAAGTGAGAAAATAAACGCTTGCCTCCAAGTGCAGGATCCTGTGAACTAATTTATTCGGCTGGTTAGCACCCAGAAGAGTACCTGTGATGTATTTCTTTTTTTCTTATTTGTTTGTTGTCCCCAGCAAAAATGGTGGGTTCCCTATACATTACTGTAACTGGAAGCCTTCCTAATAAGTCGATTTTTTTTGGGTCCCTTGAAGTTCGACTTGAAAAGGTTCAACTTCAATATGTGGCTTGTTACCTCTTCGTAAATTGATTTGGGTTACTTGTGGTTATCATTCTAAGTTTCAGAACGCATCGGTTTCCATGTTACTTGCATCTCTCGGTCATATTTCCTGTCTACCCTTGTCCAAGTCATTTTCCTCATCTATCCAAGTAACGATTTCATTCATTTCCATTAACCTCTTGTATCAGTTCATTACTTCCTGGAAAATACTACAGGTGGACTCTTATCTACAACCAACTTCAGGGGACCAGAAAAAAAAATTTTGAGGACCCCTATAACATTGGGTACGAAACCCTTGGAACCCTAGAAGGAATTCGTTATACAGCGAAAATCGTTGTAGGGAGAGTTTACCTTTATCAATTTCACCATAAGCTGTCCGCGTGCCGCCAATTGAAAAGTGCTAGTTTGCAGATGGACTTGATCCGTTCTGGTGGAGTCCATGAAAATGATATGTTGAGGAAAAATAGACTGACCGCCAAGCTTCCCGAAGTAGGGTAAAAGTCCATTAGCCGAGGAAGGTAAACTTTGTGAAATTACCTGATTGATCCCCATTCACCGAAGTCCCTTCAACGATCGTTGTGGAGATGCATGTAATTTTGAATTTATTCCAGATATCACGAAAATTCACTTCAGAAATTCTCTAATCAGTCTAATGAGTCAAAAAATGAACGTGTGTTTAATGTGAAACATACGTTTTAGAGAAGTACAACGAAGCTCAACGCATTAATCAACGGGAATAAAATTAGCTTTTATCCAAAATTTGAAAATTAGGGAACCCCCGGGGAGAAATTCGTGTATGTTCCGAAGTAAGCTAAATACAGTATCAGTAAAATTGATTTTGAATTCTAGAATCTAGACCAATTGATTAGTACTTGAACCTCCAGCTCTACAGGTTTCGGAGGCAAAAATGATGAAATATTTCACCCAGAAAACCTCTACAAAGAGGTATTCTGGGTAATTTTGAACTTGCACTAGAAAAGCGAGTTCTTTGCTCTGAGGAAAAAACATGCCGTGGTCCCTTCGATGGAAAAACTGATATTTGACAACATATTTTCCCGGAACTGGCGGAATGATCTGTTGCTGTCGTTTGTCAAATGTACTGTATTCTGGAGATTTTCATCTGTCCCACTTTATAGGGATAGGTCCTGGTTTGGGTGAATAAGCTCCTAAAATGTTCTGGGGTCCTTAGGAAGCCACAGTCGTTGGAAATGACGCCAATGCTCTTGCCGAGTACGTTTATAAATTAAATAGAATGATCCTGATCACCGCAAGTTCATTTGCTTTGATTCTGTTTTTCACCAGAAAGTACTATAGTGCCTTCTCAGCAGGAATTTCTCATCTCTCTACTTTTTTCATCATTTGCCTTACTGGTGCTGTGCTTATTTTTTCAAGCAATTCTTCATCTACTCAAAACATGCTCATTCACCAATACGCTTTGCAGACTTTTGCAATGCAGTGTACAGTAATAAAAGCTCTTGAACTAACTTGACATGACCGAGAATAATCGACTCGGCCTAACCTAAACTCCGCAACTCAACTCAGCCTAAACTGCTCAATTTAATCTGATCTGAACTGCTCAACTCGACCTGACTTGACCTGAGCTATTCAACTCGACCGAACCTAACCTGAACTACTCAACTCAACCTAACCCAAACTATTCAACTCAACTCAACCTAACCTAAACTATTCAACTCAACTCAACCTAACCTAAATTATTCAACTCGGCCTGACCTAAACTACTCGACGTAACCTGGTCTACCAAACCTAACGAAACATTCTCAGCTCAACATGCGGTATCCGACTGAACCTTAACGAAAATACTCAACCTAACCCAACCTTGTCCACGTAGGCATAAATTGTGCATAAACCCAAACTGATGTTGATTATCATTTTGTTACAAATTGATGTCCTCCTGAGATGAAGGACAAATATTTTCGTGAAGGGGGTGCGTGTTGCCAGGGGGTAACCAATGGCAGAAACCGATCCCTCCACCGGTTGTCACTTGGACGAGTTTCCCCCGTCGCTTTGTACAATATTTGCGGGATGCATTTGGTAGAGTTGAGTCATCAAGAAGAATTGATGAAAATCATTCCCTTTTTTATCTTAGCGCAGTTCATTCAGTACCTTCGATTTGTGTGTCATTGTTTGCGGTGTACTTGAAGGAGTTGTTAATTTCTGTTGTCGGTGTTTTTGATGTGATGTTGGGGGAAGAAAAAAAAAAAGAAATGTTCTGTGTCTCAAAACCTCTAAATTATAAACCCTAGAAAGATTTCCGTTCTCGTCCCGGGCTGATAGTTGCGTTTCAATTCTTTGCGTTAGCTTTCACTCAAAGGATTCACTTTTCAATGGATATTGTGTTGAGAAGATCTTCCATCCCCAACAGAGTCTATGCAGGAGAAAATCAACCCTCTTAAATTTTCTGTAACCCAGGAGAATCTAAATGCAGGAACCTTTGATTTTCAATTATGCTTTTTGTCATGTCTGGTTGTCTTGGTTTTTCTGGTCTTGATGAAACGTTTCGAGCGTTAGCATTGGGAACAAACGTTGAAGCAATGTAGTTCTGTATCCATAATTATTTCAAGTTTTAAACTGCATTAAAAATATTCCAGATGCAAGAGAAATCTGAGTACTGAGGCAGTTACCCAGCCTCTAAGGGAATTTAATTTTAAAAGTACAAAACTACTTCATGGCTGCAGAAAATAAGGGAAGCTGAGCATCCTCACTCCTCGGATGTTAAAACAGGACTCTTATTATTGTCTCTGATCACAGGTTTCATGAAGACAACAATCACACACACAATCAGCAAATACAATCTCTCATTGTGCAATAAAAAACTAGCTTTCAAAAATAAATAAAATCAGCAAAGAAAAGATGCTTCGCCTATGGCGCAATTCCCGACACGCGAACTTCCGAAGCAAATAACTCCGCGAATTTTACACTTGGAAAATTCCACAACATCTTAAATTGAAGCCAAAGATGTTCTTCAACTTTTCTTGTATCATGTAAAAATTGACCCCATTGACAGATCTTGAGATATTCTCCCTTTTATAAACCTAACTTTTCTTCAGTGATGAGAATCCAGAAAACCTTCATGCCAGGTTCTTATCTCACTGATGCACAAGCTTTTGGTGCAAACAGTGATTTCAAAAGCCTCGTTTCTAAATTTGGATGAATGAATTTATTTCTGCAACATGTAATGTTTGAGGGTCTTTCGGGGTTGCAGGTCCATGGCGTCTTCGCGACCGAGGCAGTTGGCAGCGCCGGTCCCAGCACCACCACCGCCACACGTGGAAAAGTCACCGCCGAGCGCAGGAAAGAAGAAGAAGAAGAAGGCGGTTCGGCCGGCGACGGCCAATGGTGGACTGAGGCCAGTGATGATGCGCCCTGTCCCGTTGGTCTATGGGACTTACGCAGACCGTCGTCCACCTCCGAGGATGTTGTTGTTGCCGCCGCCGCCGCCGCCTCCGCCGCCGCCACCGATGATGATGGTGCCCATGAGGAGACCGGCGTCGCGGATCATGGAAGAGCCGATTTATATGCCCTCGGCGAGAGCCATGAGTCCGATAGCCAGCTATCAGCCTGGACATTTCCCGCATGAGGACTACTACTTCCACTATGCCACGGTTGGTTCTTCAGCGTCTTCTCGTTTTCATTTTCCGCAGAGCATTTTTTGTTTCATTTTTTCCGTGCGGAAAACCCGTTGGGTGGCCGCAGGGATTTTTCGAAGACAAGGGAATAAGGATGTTCGAATGGAGGTGGATTCTCTCTACGAGGATTTTGTCAACCACGAATTTCTTCGCATAACGATTTTTTTTTGCCCATAGGTATCGATTACGACTGCAACGAATGTGTTTATTGGTCCCTGGAATTTCGTTGTAGAGAGAGAGTCCCCCCCCCCCCTGTATTCGCACGGATGGGAACAAATTTAGTTCAGAAATTCTCTGATGAATCGAGAAATGGAAGTGTATTATATGTGAAAAATACCTCTTGGGAAAGTTTCAAGTTCAACGCAATGATGGGGATAATATGAGGGTTGTCTCAGTTGGATGCGGCCTTCATTCAATTGCAAATTTCAATCTTTCTAGAGGGAATGGAATTGTTGGAAAAAAAGCCTGCCGTATTCCATGATTAAGCTTTTTGGTTTCTTTCCGATTAAAAAGAAAAAAAAAAAAAGATTTTGAATTTCACGGCATGATGATAAGTGAGAACTTTCCGGTTACAGCCAGAGTTTTCCACACATGCGACAGGGAGCTAAAATTTGTCAGTCCAGCCAAAAAATTATTGTTTTCCTTTTAATCATCTAAATTCTAAAATGTAGAAAGATAATGGTTAAAATAACAACAAAATTCCAATTTTTTTCCTCGCCAGACACATTTAGCACTCCGTGACATGGGTGCAGAACTCTGTCTGCACTGGAAAGTTTTAAATTATCATCCTGCAGTTGATTGAAAATATTTCTTAAATAAAAAAATCTCAGAACTTTAGAACATCATGGGGTATGTCGCGCGAACTTTTTTTTTTTTACAATCACACCTACTCAAGAAATATCAGAGGTCGCGTGAAATTGGGACAACCCTTGTACAATACGGCCCAGAAATCTAACTCCGAGTATCTTCAAAAAAAAAAATTACTCCCAGATCCAAAATTCGGAAATTTAGGACTGTCTGATGCAAATTTTAGTGCACTTTTCAAGATCATGAATCATTCGTTGTTGCGGAAAAGCGTTTCCACGATCTCACTTTTTTTTACAGCTGTTCACCTGCTCATTCACAACAAGAATTATTTATTTAAAAAAATATATAACAACTCTGTTTCAGGTTGCTGCAACGCGAATTTTAATTTGTTCAAAGCACTTTTTGCTTCTCTCCCGGTCATGAAGAGAACATTTAAATTGCACTGATTTATTTGTTCAATAATCGGTTTGAAAATTGTCTGACTCGAGCCTACAGAGAAGGATATACAGTACAGTATAATAATAAACTCCCAGTACATCCCAAAAACTGGTCCTTCCCAAGAGGCCCAGCACCGAAGAACAAGTCTCCCATATATCTCCCATCGATCTTGGATGGTTGGAACTACTTTTTTGAAAGATTTGTGAAAAGACCGTGTATGTGATTGGTCCTTGAGAGTTCTGCTATCCATGGGCGGAAAACTCGGGGAAAGAAGGTTGGGTTCGAAGCAGAAGCCACGTTTTAATTGGATATTGGGATGTCAGGTGTACAAGTGTAAGAAAGTGTGAACTAAAACAGTGATACAGTAAAACAGGTTTTACTTCAATTTACGAGGGAATGCCCGTCCGATACCGCGTGTGAAGCTCTTCAAAAGGCTGAAACTTGATCTTTTTTTTCTTCTTCTTCTCATTCTGCGACAGGTGGACCGACCACAGAAGCAGCGTAGACGAGGAAAGAAGGAGTCCGATGCTGGGTTCAGCTCGGGCATCTACAAGAAACGGGGTCACTTGAATGAACGCGCCTTTTCGTATTCCATTAGGTGAGGAGGAGAACTTCACTCATTATATACCGCAAGAGACTCAGGGGGGGGGGGGGGAATTAACATTTCCGAGAGGAATGACCTTCTCTCCACGGGGGGGGGGGACCCGTTGGGTTCCTGTCTGTTGGGACGGTTGCTCTTTCGGGTTTGGACAAGTTGGGACAAGTTTCATTCATGGGATACATTTTGTTACTGTTTATTTTTTTCTCCTTGCTCGCTTGATTCCATCGTGTTTATTTTCATCATTGTATGAAGATGTTTTTGAAAGTCGTAAAGTAATTGTGTGTTGGCATCTGTTTTGCGAAAGCTTTTGACTGTTGGCAGTACATTAATTCCGTATTCGGAGTTCGTTCACGAAAAGGTTACTCTTCGGTGTCGCCGTTTTCGATTCAAGAAGCGGCCCGATCGGAATGAAAAGTCAAGAGATTCCATTAAATTTTTCCTGTAAATACAGTATTTTCCAACTTTTTCGAACCGTGGGTTTGGATTTTTGGGTACTTTCCTGTTATCTCAGTACCTACTTTCCGTGCCTTATTTTATATAACTGTTGAGTTTGGCACACGAAGTACAATCTGATTTTGGGAGGTGGTTAGGTAAAGTTAGGTTAGGTCAGGTTATGTTAATTATGTTAATTAAAATATATTTGTAACTAACATAACCTGACCTAACCTAACTTTACCGAACCACTTCCCAAAATCAGTTTCAGCAGAATGCGGAAAAATAAAATTCGCAGTTTATGGTAGGTAGTGCGGTCTAGGAATGAGGTACAGAAATAACAGGAAAGTAGGTACTGAGATAACGGGAAAGTACCGATTTATTTTTGCTTGAAAGCGATCGATAGTTTCTCGTCAGGCGAAGGCGATTGTTACTCGTCAGATTTTTAGCTGATTTCTTTCCGTTCCGAATTTAACGTGGAAACTTTTTTTTTAATTTTTCGAATGCCCGGAACCGATTTATTTTGTATTTGTTCTTGTCGTCGCATTCCAGACAAGAGGACAGGTCACGGTCGTATGGGTCGCTTGCGAATATCCCCTTCGCGGCAAATGGTGATGCGCTGTTGCACCATCCTCACCATGGTGCCCAGGGTGGCCGACATGACCCTTCGATCAAGGACCGAGAAATGCTGCAAATGGTCCAGGATTTGGATCTTTCTGGTGAGTGGGCTCATTTGTCATTTCCGGCGTGACGGCGAACATTTGATTCGTTGAGCTATAAAAAACGGGATATGGTTAGATGTCTTTGTATGACCAAGTCATTGCCTCTAGGGAAACAAATTATTTGTTGTAGCAAACGATTCGTTTCAGAGGAATATTGTAAATGCATTGCAGCCTTGGGCAGGGACCTAAAATCGAATATTTTTTTCACGATATTATTCTGTACTGTACAGTACTTCGGAAAACCGCGTTGATGCACGTGTCAACAATATTAATGAAGGTACTTCATTGGGTACTGCATATACCACTTCATGGAAAGTGTTGAGATGGCGTCGAGCACCTGTGCATAGCTTTTTTTTATCTGCAATTTTTTTTTTTTTTTATCTTGTAAACCTTCTGGCAGGTTTCGAAACTTCCAGAGGATGGTTCAAAGATGGGGAAGGATAATCTAATCCTAGACCATGTCTTGTCGAGCCTTCCACATTTATAGTGCCTATTTCAGGACGTGGCAAAATCTTACATACTGTACAACCAGTTGTCGAGGTGTCTCATTATCTTGGGTCAGTTGAGGTTTTGATTTTGACCTTGGCATCTCTCCTGGGGATCGGTGGTGGTCTGCAGAAATTTATCGCCGATTCACGAAAGTGGGACCCCGACGTACGGACGATTAGACTTAATGATATTGAAATCTATATAAAATCAGCCCCGATATCCGAACAATGTTTCGAGATATTTGGGCCTTTCCAAAAATTCTAAAAAATGGGAAACATTTATTCTTCGGAATTTAAGATATATCCTAAGGAAATTGAACTGCTTTGTTTTTTGCCAAAAATTGAAAATAAATTTTATTATAAATTTACTCAAATCAAAACAGGCTGCTTTTGTGCTGTTTTAGAGGTTTTTTCATGATTTTTCGGAATGTAGTGAGGTCCACCTGTATTTCGCGGGGAAATCGAGGAGAATGGTTGGTAATGTAGAAGAGGCTGTATTGAAACATATGCAGTCACTTCGGTAGTTGCTCTTTCCTTGCAAAAAAATAAATAAATACATAATAAAACTTTTTGAGTCCCATCAGTTGTATGGACTTTTTGTCACTGATTCTGGCTGGTAGTCTAAGTCAGTAACTCACCACGCAGCATATATTGGGGTATTCACAAAAATCAAGATAAAATTTTGGCTTTATATGATTTCTCATGAAAGATTCTCTGTAATTTGTTCATTCAACTAAGCCTCATACAGAAACAAGCTGAAGACCTTGTGCTTGAAATTAATTTTTACATATTGTTGTCCTTTCTATTACAGGACTGAGTCGAGAATAAAAGAACCAAGTTCTTATTCTGGATCAAATTCAATTTCCGTTTCTAGGCTTTCTAAATGGTTTCTTCTGAAACTACCAAAAAGGGTTTCTGTAAGTTAGTGTATTTCTAAGATAACAAACTCACCCCGCACAATAAAAAAAAAAGGTTCCATCCTTTTTGTGAAAGTCAGCAGAAAAAGGGAAAAACAAGTGAACCGAGTGCGAGACTCAGTGCAACAGTGCCCTATTTTCCGTTGCTGTTTCTTTCAGGGGCCATAAAGGCTTTTATGGAAATGGCAATTGTTATTGCTATCCATCAGGAGGAATCAGGCATGGATCCGACAGATGTTCGGATCAGGAAGAATGGAAATATCTTCTTCAGTTGGCATTGAGTGCCATTTGTTAACGGATGATCCGTTGAGCCTGAAATTTTGGTGGTTAACTTTGGTGAGCATTGTTAGCTTAGTCTATTTTTTTCAAATTTTTTCCGATCGTAACTTTTTGATTTTCGTCTTGGACGCGGATGCGTCATTAACGACTTCCTGTCTCCAGGAGTCGACAAAAGTTGATGGGTCTCCTGGAGCTGGTGGCCTCAAACATTGTTTCGCGAATTGTTTGGCTGCTGAGTGACTTTGTGTTACTAGGGATCTTCAACTTCATCAAGAAGAAAATTCAGCAAGTGAAAAGTGAGTGCCAAAAAAAAATTTTTTTTCAGAAATAACAATTTTTCGAAATTTTCACAGATGGCGTTCCTGAGGTTTCTGGTGTTGCTGGTCGTTCGTGTTGCGGCTGCTGGGGCGGACTGCGGTCCAGAAGATGGGGCGTTCGTGTGTTGGGACGTCTGCGGCGAGGAGGTGAGGGGCACCGGCGGCTACGGGCGCCGCGTGACATTCGTCGGAGCGACGCTGTTCCTGGACTGCGTCAGGCAGGCGGACTTGAAGGTGAGCTGGAATAGTATTGTTGTGTGGCAGAGTTGACATCATTTCCTTGTCAGGAGGTGAAGCTAATGTCGCCGACGGTCTGCGTCGGACGTTGGTCCTAGATGGATCGAGTGGTGACGCCGTGGAGGTGGTGCAAGGAGGTTGTGCCCCCCGAACTGGAGATCTCGACGGCGGCAGTTCCGCCGGTGGTTGGTGAGTTGTTTCAGCTTTTCCACACAGACATAAAACATTCCAAGAACACAACTCACACACATAACATCATAACACATATCCAACACCTGACCAACACCAAAACAAAAATTTCCTTCACCAGATATTAATAAAATTTTGTATGTATAGATGAGCCTCGCCCTGTGGCGCCGACGGCCAACCTGGCAGTCGTCCACGTGCCGGCGAGCAAAACGCCGTTCGTGGTTCGGGCGCCGCCCTCAACGCAGCAAAGTGTCGTGGTGGCCCAAGAGGTGCCACACGTCATCAAGGCACCGTCGTTGACGCCGGAGGTGACGGTCAACATCAAGCATGGTGTTGCGCACGTCAAGGCGGACGTGGACCCGTGGATGGCCATGGTCCTGGTCTTCATGGGCCTTGGGGGAGCTGGAGCCACATCTCTGGCTGTCTTTTTGGTCTGGATGGTCAAGTTCATCAGGAACAAGGTTAGCCAGTTTTCTTTTGCTTTTTTAATAAAATGTCTAACAATGCTTTTGCTTTTATGCTTGCTTTGCTTTTTGTGCATGCATTTCAAAAATAGAGAAAGAAAAGAATTTTGAAGCTAGATAAAGCTAAAGTTAAAGAATGCATAGTAGGATCTATGCCCAATATATTTTTTAATGGGCTAGATTCTGATGATGAGGAATTTGAAGTTTTCTCTCAGAATTATGCAGATATCAGGGCTAGATCCCCAAGAGTTTCAACATTTAGACAAGGTAAACAAATAGCATGTAAATACAAAACAGCGCATGCAATAATTTTTGATGCTTTGCTTGGGGCTTTTTCTTTTTGTCTTTTCTGTACAGTCATCGTACATGCGGGAACTGGTACGGATGCTGACGCCGGAGGATCAGCAGGATCCGGAAGCCTAACCAGTGGTAGATCTGCTGGGGCTGGAAGAGGCGGATAAACCCGTCGAAGAGAAAAAGGAGGAAGAGCTGGTCCTTGAGGACAATAATCCTTTTAAGGAAATGTTGAACGCGTAAAAGTTTTTAAAAACGCGTCAAAGAGAGTGCCATTTTTTCGTACCCGCGTTTTTATATGGGTAAAGGCAATAAGAGAAATTGTAAAAAGAATTTCTGGCCTCTGATTCTCTTTTTTGTTTGTCTTTTCCAGCCGAATTCTTTTTCAGAAAGTGATCAGCGAATGGACAAGATTCCTGTGGAGGAGTCCATCTCTAATCTAGGATAAATTGCAGGTTTAGGAGTAGGAGATTGAATAAACCTCACAGATGCTTGAGCATCATCAGTTCTCCTGGAAGGAGAGGATCTCCTAATCCGTAAAACATAGCGAATTTTAGCATAGCATAGGATTTGTTCTGTGTCATCCTATTACTCGTTGTTACTCTGACTGTGTTAGTATATTTATATTGGCATCAGAGATTTCACTTAAACATCGAGTGACTACAGACTCCTTTAAACTACCTAGGGACCGTACTCAGCAGGTATTAGAACGTGGCGTAATTAGAGTTATAAGAGTTCAAATCCGTTGTGTAGTCATTTTCCTGGTAAGTCAACTGTATAGCGACAATTAGGCTTAAATTGAAGAATTCCAGAGTAAGGTAATTCATAAGAATTTTCAGATGCAGATATGCTAGAATTCTTTGAACCAGAACAATACTGAGTGATCCTTCCCTTGTCATTATCCACAAATGCAAATTCATCACTATCCAGCTGCACTCAGAGTAAGGTAATTCATAAGAATTTTCAGATGCAGATATGCTAGAATTCTTTGAGCCAGAACAATACTGAGTGATCCTTCCCTTGTCAGTATCCACAAATGCAAATTCATCACTATCCAGCTGCACAACAGTGTTGCTAGGAGTGTTAATTTGCTTCAAAGGACATTTAGCCTTAATTGTAGATTCATTTTCTCCAGTTTGAATTGATGACACACAAGGATCTAGTTCTTGGGAAGGAGGTCTGTTAAATCTACAGATCCTACAATCAGCTTGTCCCAATTGATTTAAGCATATAGGTAAATCAAGAGAATTTAAACCATAAAGTTTGGAGCCTTGAGATAAAAGATATGAGTGCCTCAAAAAGGCTTGTTTCCATTTAGGAGCTCCCATATAAGTATCTTCAGCAATAGGCAAGGCATGAATTTTAAAGAGCTCATATTTGTCAATGGACCTGATAATTGGTACCACAGTTGTGATCCTGTAAAAACATGAAGTGTTGACTGCCTTAAGATCTTGAGCACAGGGGTCAAAGTGACCAATGGTCAAAGGGTTTGACCTGATTAAAGCAAACAAGTCTTGAAGGGTCAGAACTGTAGTTGGAGGATTATTTTCAGTCCTGATAATTTGTTCCAATTGGGTCTTAACCTCAGAGTTTGTCAAGAGGGTAATTGGATATTGAAATTGATGAATTCTGTCCATGTCAGCCATCAAGGAAATTAAGAGCCTGGTGAAATGGGCTAGTTCATTTCCAAGACTGGTTAAATATAACCAGGAAGCAGCATCATTTGGCAAGGTGGAATTTATTTGGTTTCCCAATTGAGTTGCCACTTCATATATGTTGCTGTTTGGCCTGTAATGAGCAGGTGGAGAAATTGTTGCTCTTTTCTCTTGGACTTGAATTTCATCTATTTCATTCTTTCTTCTTCTCATTATGGGTAGCAGACTTAGATAGGAGGATTCTGGAGGAAATGGTTTGGAGGTTTCTTTTGCTCTGATTCTAAGATTAATTAATTCTTCAGTTTGTTGGATAAAATTAAGAGAAGAAGAAGGGGATGGGTGACCCATGTTTTGATGACATATATTAAGGAGTGACCACACAGGGCCCAAGGGTTTTCTCAAGTTTGGGGAAGGTAGGTAAATGGGTATATTCTCAAGAACATTTTCTTTTGCAATATTACCAGTTTTTGGTCTTGGGTGATAGTTAAGGGATAAAATAACACTAAATTTTTTACACCAGTAAAGATCTGGCTTAGTTGGTATGGATCCCCCCTGTTTCAGGGTTAGATACTCAGTTGGACAGAGGGACTCTTGAATTGACCTAACTTTTGATAAGAGATTTTCTAAAAGATTTAGTGATTGGGTGTGGGATTCGAAGGCCCCAAACACCAGTTGATATACTTCAGGAGTGTTGGTATCCACAATTTGGACTCCCGGTTTTTGGGTTACCGGACTTTCTGTCCTCATTTTTCTTGAGATTATTTTTTTAGGAAGAGAAGAGATTTGAAGGATACACACTAATTTAATGAATTTTGTAGGGTTTATAAGGATTCAGAAATGCACACAGAAAAGGACAGATAGTAAAAGACAACAACAAAGTAAAGAGATTTTGCTCTTTGGACAAGGCAAGAAGAGTTGATTTAGAAGTAAGTCACACAACAGATAATTTTTAGGTACCTGTATAAGGTTTTGAATGCCCAAAAAAAGAAAGGTCAAAGAATTGCAGAAGATAGGATAGAGTTGATAAAAACTAGAAGAGTATTCTAGTTCAAGAAAATTCAGGAGAGGAGTCAGGAAACAACACAAAAGATATGCAAGATTCTACACAAGAGTCGAGATAAGTTTTCCTTTTAAATACAAAAAAGGATCAGAGAACAACACAAGTGGTAAGTTTTTAAGAGTTATTTAGTATGCACAATGGAAGCAAAAAGTTTTTTTTTACGTAGACACAACCACGCTCTGCTACAGGTTTTATGTACAGTTTTATTTGAAAAGAGAAATAAATTGGAACAAGCCGTACACCTTGCAAGTACTGTTTAGGATAATTAGGTTGACAGGAATTAATTTAGTACTTATAAGTCAGTAAAAAATAGGGTTCTCTGAAGACAAGTAAAGATGAGAAAAATAAATCCAACACAGCAATTGGCAGGTGCGCGAACTGACCAGGGATTCTCTCCCAAAAAAGCGCAAGCCCTTTGTTAAACAGATCAGAAAACAAGAACACAAGGCACAGAAATATTCACAACAGTTTTTTGGACCGCAAATATGCACAACAGGTTTTTTGCGTAAATTAGCAAGTATGAATTTCACAACGTAACAAACGCTTTGACGGCAAGAATTTGACTGTGTCGTCAGCCCCGGAATCCGCCCAAAAATTCGAGATTTTTACTGTCCCTCCCAACCCATTATAGAAGTCCCTTAGGGTCTTCAACCCATTGTTTTTTTATGGTCCGCTACCACAAAAAGTAAAGCATAAAGCTTGCTCATTACTAAACTCAAAAAACCAGGTGGCTTTTACAATTTTGCTGAACTTTACAAGGCTTATTTGTTGTTCCCGGAGACCGGTTGTTTTGAAGGTTTTTAAATATATTAAGGAGAGGAAAACATGCTTGTAGATGTAATTTGATTTATACTGGTACTTTAGTGATTCTTGACAGTTTGGAAAAGGTTTGGTCTTTGACGATAAATTGTTTTAGGGAAGAGGATACAATGTTTTTCGGGACGCGTCGCCAGCAGATGGTTGGGTTTTATGTAAGTTTTGAGGGGTTAAATGACCCAGGTTTTTGCGGAAAAGGGGGGATTTGATGTCCCCCTGCTGATAAAGGGAAAACATCGTATTTGACAACTGTTTGTCCCGGTTCCGGGGGTTGTTCTCCTTTTTTTGGGTGGGGGTTAAGATATTGTTGGTACGCCAACTTTGTCGAGTTAATTGATCCCGCCTGTTTCCCCACCAAGGGTATTAATTTACAGCCCCAGGCGCGTCCCGAGACGTGCCAATTTTTAGAAAACTTGATCCATTTCTCCCTTCTCAGGGAATTTGACTCTGCCGCTGGTGTCAAAATAAAAAATTCTGCACATTCATAGACACATCATCCCGGAAAAAGTCATATCAGATAATGCAGCTACGTTTAGAAGCGCCTGGCCAAAATTCCTTGAAGCTAATCAACAGCAAATACGGAACAAAGTCAAAAGAATCAGATGGTACTTTAACGCAGCCCAAGCCCCCTGGTGGGGAGGATTCTATGAAAGACAAATGCAAACAATAAAAGATGCCCTTGCCAGATCCTTCAAAGGCATTCCCTT
>CAJPEX010001469.1:0-54924 GCA_905338405.1 Notodromas monacha | reverse complement strand
AACCTGCAAAATTATGAAGACACGTTTGTATGTAATTCGATGATTTTGACAGCTTTCCTCATCATCAAAACTCGATTAGGGATGATTTTTTGCAAAAAGACTTCCAGAAAAGTTAATTTGCAGAATCATCAGATGTTGATACAGTATGTACAAAAATACGCAACCTTTTCTATACTGCTCGGGTTCAGCTTAAGACTTCAGGAACATGTGGATCGCACGAAGTAGCGAGGACCATATCTGTAAAAGATTAACCATCAAAATCATTTTGAGTATGATATGAAGAAAAACATGTGGAGTCCTTTCCGGATTTGTAAGACATTTGACCTCATTCCAGAGATGCTGGAGACGTGATGAGGTTAATGCTCAGCCTAGTTTATGCCAATCGAGTTCACTTTCCCTGCTGATGCTGGGGAATCCAAGAGAAAGACCCGCTGATGAGCTGAAGCTGAGGGGGTATATAGGCAACAGCTCGGCTGAAATTAGATTTGCACGCATTCTATGCGTCTCTCTTCTGTCTTTCTTTTCTTCTTGGTGAATTAGTTGATGGATTATTGACGGAGGAGCCGTGATTTGGGGGAGTTCATCATGTGCATGTACAGTATATATGTGTTCGGGACTCCCGGCCCAATCTATAACAATAATTAACATCCAAGCAAACCTTCCGCTACTTGCTCCCAAAATGTTTAAACTGGGTTTTAATCCTTTCGTGGCAGGGCCAGGATTTTTTCAAACACAATTTGCGTTAGAAAATCTTAAAAATAAAATGAGCGTGATGTTTGATGCTAAAACATATTTTTCATTTTTGCGTTTACATTTTTGTGAAGTAAAAAAAAAAATTATTTTAATTTTTTTTATCCTCCCGCCCCTGAAGTGGAATAAGTTTAAAAATCTATGGATACTTTCCTTTGAAAACGTTAGGGACCGGTTTTAGCTTTGTATTGAAGACAAAAGGAGTTCCGGATGTAATTGATAATCTTCTGAATGCTCGATGTTTTTCCACTTGAATTCATTCAGTGAATCTGATTTCTTACATTATTGATCAGCCTTTGTTCCCCTTAAACGGGCGTTTTGAGTCAGATGCTCAATTATAGAGCCGACGATTTTATGGTTTTGTCATGCCAGTGGCTCCTCATGCGTTCTGGAAGTTGTACATACAGTAAAATCTTTCTTTATAGGCATAGGGCAACTGGGACATTCTTCAATTTTTATCCGCGAATTTTCATGATAGACATTTTGGTGTACTGTGAGAACCCCCACATGCAGACACCTCAATATGTATAGACAATTTGCTATCAAAATTCTGGGATTTTAAGAGAGTTAATGAGTTTTAAATAAATGCTTGCTCGAATGTGTAATGGACTGTTTATTACCATAACCTCAACTTTTCAATAACAACAAGTATTTTTGGTCTCAGGTGTTTTCTGCTTGCTTTGCTGGTCAAAGCATTTCCTTCAGTTTAGAATGAACTATGCCAAGATTTTTAGATGCAGTGGTGAAACATTTTCAATCAGCACAAAAAACAGGCAGGTTTGAATGTTTGGACACCTCCAAAATGCTGCAGCATAAAATGTTATATGCAAGTTTAAGGGGACACAGAGATCAGACAGCAGGTTGCTCAACTCACTGTCTGGTCCATCAAAATAAATAGGGGACCATACACACACTCACATGCAAGAGGACAGTGGGCTGTATGGCTTGCTGACCTTGTGGCAGGCATGCATCACCTGTGTGATTTTCCATGCACAAAATTCCACTTTCTTCCTAGCTCAGGCTAGGGGAGAGATATGGAAAGAAGAAAAGAGGAATACAGACCAGGGAGCACAGAGAGTGGGAGCCAGCACAATAAGCTGAGCTTGTAAAATTTTCTGAATCACAAATTCAACATAAGAACATTTTTTTTCAATAAAAACGCATAGAAAGGCCTTGCATTTGGACACTGACTTGACATGCAGACATTGCATGCTGAAATTACTGTACCAACAAATTTTAAGGAAAACTGACTTTTTAAAAGGGTTAATTGCAAGAAACAGATGTTTCCAACCCTAAGATCTATGCTAGAAAATTTATTTGGTATTACTCCCATCATTTTCCCATCCATTCAGCTGATTTAATAAATTACCTACAGTATATAGAGGGACTTCTTTCTCTCTTTGTGACTGAATGTTATTTTTACAGATCCCAACATTTTAATGTACTGTATTCAAGGCTAAAAATATATTTATTGAGTTGTAAATATATTCACTGAAACAAATTGAAGTGGAAAACACATTTTTTTCATGGAATTCTGAAGAATATTTCTTCCATGAAAAACCCGTTAAAAATAATATAATGTAAGTCTATGGGAAAACAAGACTCAACTTAGCAACAAGTGACACTCTTGATTCACCAATTGTATCCACATCTGGGGGTCTCACTGATATTTTGACACTGTACTGTACTTCTTCCATCAACATAGATGCAACCAAAAAATGCTCATTTTTCGCATTTTGCAGTAAAATTTCAAATACAGTACTGGCAGTCTTCGCTTTCATCACTCGTTTGTTCTACGAATCCTGTTAGGAAACCGACGTACATCCTGGAAAATCAATCACATGTTCTGCTGTACAGTTTACTCAGCATAAACACGGTAGCATGTAACTTTCATCATCAGCTAAACTTAGACCTGTAAATAAAGGAGACGAATATAGAAAATACAAGAATAATGACACCACTGTTTTCTTTCATCCTCGAGTTCAACTTACAGATAGTTTCTGAGGGTTAGGAACGTAAAATAAGAAGAATGTGGGCTTGCTCTCATCTTTTCCGACCTCTTTTGGCTGATGGATCTGGTGAGCTTACTCCGATGTACAGTATGAGAACATCGAGAAGGAGGCCAGCAAGCAAGCTGTCTCATACAACGTCGTTAGCTGATGACTACACAGACTCTGTTAATGGATTCACCCCCCTGGGTCTTCCCACGGCTATGATGTGTCTGATGGCTGGACAAGGCTTGTGTTTCATTTGATCCTCGTATGAGCCTTGGGAAAACTAAATCGGGATACAGTACTTGGAAGAATTTGGCTGGCGAGGGCGGATCTTTGAGAGATTGCTGGGAAACTTTCCATAACAATTCTCGTCTTCCTTGGCATCATTGTTTGATACCCTCAATAATTGTTTTACAATTTAATTCAATGATCATAATATCATTTAAATATGTCATACTTTTGTTGAAGTTTGTTTATAACAGAATTGGTCAGCTTGAAACATCAAGTTTCAAGAACTGGAAAAACTCCATTCCTGTTTTTGCTTTCTCCATTTAATCAACCATTGGATGGCAGAGGGTTCTTTCCCATTGGTGGCCAAAATTTTATTTTTGTATGGTGGGGCGTTTTCAGTTTTCTGAAGATCAGCAAATCCCTTCTGAAGGTCAGGAACCCACCCTTCCATAGGTGCCTGAGGCAAAGTTGGGATTAATCCAGGAAAAGCCTGTTGCTTAACATATAATTTTTTATTTTCCTGTGAAATTAAAATAAATATCAGGATTTTCCTCACTTTGTCCTCAGCTCCCTGTTTTCATTTATTTCTTTTCTCTCCTGAGGTGAAAGAAAATTTTGCAAAAATAGTCCGACTTTGCCACTCAAGGGTTAAATCCTGACACCAATGTGGGGCTGAAGAGAACCTTTTCTGAAGAGATCCAATTTGCTGAGGCCATGTGATGAAACTGTGCAGCAGAAAACAATAATTACTAGACTTTTTCATTCCACAATTATCAAGCAAAGGATTTGGAATATTCTTCTTATTTTGCTTTCCGTGGCAAACAAAAAATACATTGAATGCACAAGTTTTAATGAAAGTCAAACTTCTTTTCTGTAATAATTACAGTTAATTTTTTGCTGAAATGTAAAGAGGAATTCCTCCATGGGTGGTGTTTCTTTCTGAATTTCTAACACAGTGTTTACTTCGGAACTTTTTAAATGCAACGCTATTTACTTTTCCCGGATTTTCTGCCCTATACTTTCGCTACTTTAGCTCAGGCTCCATTTTGTGCCTTTTAGTCGAACTGAAATGCATACAGTACGTCTGTGTGTACACAAAACACCTACTTCACCACAGCAGGATGGAAAGGAACCCACTACCATGCAAGTGTTGAACAACAACCATTTCCAAACCATTTTAATATGAATATGCCTTTTAAAAATTCTTCCACCTATTTCATCCAATGCTTTAAAATTATTTTGATTTGAACTGGATTCGTTTGCACGAATTATGCCTTCCAATTCGTTCATGTGTTTATTTTGTGTTGTATTGAACAGATATGGGCTGAATAATTCTTTATCTTATAGCGAATGCAGGAGAAGAGACGTATCTTAAGACGTTTTTCAAGGTCTCTCACCGGAAGAAAGAATAATCCGCCAGTATAAAGAGAAAAGTCTCTGATGTCATATAAAACACTATAATGATCTCCTGGAATTGTTTCTCCATTCGTGTTTATTTGTTGCTCCTCCCGTCGAATTACGTTGAAAATATTTGTTTTAAGGTTTCATTATTGTTTGAGGCTTGATATGACTCCAGAGAAGCCGGGAAGTTTTAAAATAAATCCGTGGGACAGCATATTCTCAAGTAAGTATGGCGTAGATTCTTGGTATTAGAATAATAAACAGCATGCTGTAATTCATGAGTTGCTAGAAATTTGCACTAAAAGTTCTGCTTCATAATTCCCCACGGAATGGAGGTTCGCAGCCATAAAAAGTGTCTGTAGATATAGCAGTACTGATTTCAAATTTCAGTACTCATTTTTTATCAAGGTTCATGATGAACGTCTGGTAGTTTCTTAGCTGTCAATCTCACGGAAACAAATCCCGAAGTAGATTTTTGTTGGGATCTGCTTATTCCACAGCTTTCAATCATAATTGAATCCAGCAATTCGATCCATATTTTTTTTCGCAGCAGAGAAGCGTTGGAGTAAATGCACGTTTGCTAAGAGGAAATCATGAATTCATGGTGCTCCCTGTAGTGTAGAGTGTATACGTTTTTGTATACAGGAAAGGAATGACCACTGGGATCATCGATTGGTTGCTCAGTGAAGCAGGGAAATTCCCTGATTTTCTCATATGCCTCAGAAGCAAAACTGCTTCCAACTCATCTAATACGGATGTTTCCATAACGTGTCTCGAATGCTCCGAGTCCACAGCATGTGCTTCGCCTATTTCCTGGCAACAGCCGTTCGGCCAGAACGAAGGTTTTTCAAAAACTTTCATGTGCCAAAGAGTAGAAGATGGAAACATCCCATAGCCCTACGTGTTTTTGCACGGAAAAACGTTGAGCAGATTAAACATAAGGAAGCGGATGTCGTGTGCTGATGCATACGATGACGGATTTTTTGACCGTCCATCATTTATACAGTTCCAGTGAACCAGAGATAATTGAAACCACGTTTTAATAAGGCAACTTTTTGAGACATGCCATTATTTTTTCCATGCAAAGCATTGCATTTATGGAATGAAAAAATACCAGGAACAGAAAATCACATTTTCTGGTTTGTGAAACAATTGTTTGATTATTCCAATCAAAGATTCAACCCTTTGTAGTCAAAATATTTAGACTACAATATAAACACACTTCCCAAAAGCCATTCTTTTTTAATGTGCCGCTATGCTTGGTTGTGCCTGGTGTACAAGCAACTATTTTGACATCCTGTCACTGGTCTGGATTCCTTTCTACCTTGTTTGAGTTTCCTTCTTTGGCTGTGCAACAAAGTATGATTGTCAGCCCAAGTTGGTTGCTATGGGTGTTTCTCAACCTTGGCTGACCAAAGTTATAAATATTGGTGTTTGTATATGAACAGCAAGCTTATTAGGACTCTGCTGTATTACCTTGTTGTTTGTCTCTCTGCCCAACACATTGTATTCTGTTTTGATATGTGTGTGAAGTTGTATGAATGAAAGCATGTTGAAAACTCTCATGGGGTAACTTCTGTCTTTTGTTCAAAAGTTGTTGAAAATGCTTCAAACCTCCAAACCCTTTGTCAACATAAAATCAAGCAATTTACAAACCACTGAAAATTGTTCAATCAATGAATAAAAGAAATTTACTCTTCAATTTAAGACAACACCTTGCAATCACAGTATTCACCCATCCTTGATGAAGGCGAATTTATGCACAGGAGGTTTCAAATGTGACCCGGCCAAAAAGCCTTTGGATTTTAAGATCCTAATGTTATATGATATGCTATAAATTACGGAATATCCCACGAGGAAAAGACCTCTAGCTGATATCAAATCAGAATGTTTGAGGATCTTAGTCCTGTCAGAGGCCGTGGAAAGAAGTCCAAGTCAGTCAGTCCAATGGAAGCAAAAAACTTACTGCGCAGTTTATGACCGCGATATTTCCAGCTCTTTCATCTCTGTTCCTTATCCCTTCAAGCAAAATAGAAGAAGCAGGACGTGATGAAAATTTAAGCTGTTCTTCGCCTTCACCAGAAGATTGAGTGGACTTCAAGAGACGTCGCTGCATTATTCGTGATACTCCTTTTTTTTTTTTTAAAAGATTTGACTGATACATTCGATGATCCGTGTTCGGTTTTCTGAATCCTAACCGGCAGCAATCAAATGTGTGAGGGTATACTATTGAGAAAGACATGCTGGAACACAGGAAAAAACCGCTAAATACCTCCTGGAGCAAAGCAAAATATATACTGTCCACATGTTCATCAAGAGTACATTCCATCCACCGAGTCCGTTTTCAAGTGTGGCTGGGTTTTATTTCATTGATACTTTTCTTGAAATGTTTCATTATTCTTCATGGAAAACTTGGCAATCAAGTACTTGTTCTATGATCATAATTAGGCAAATTCTGATTGACACGCTGGGTTGTAGATTAAAAAACTCGAGTTTCAGCTGTGCATGAGCACATTCGTCAACAAGTGATCCTAAACCAGAGACTCTTAGGAAAATATCAGAACCATCAAGCACATAGAAATAATCAAGTTGTGGTTTTAGAAAACTGTAGTAGACTCGAATCTATACATTTATGTAGCTCAAATGGTGTCAAAAACGTTTCAAAGTGGTCACAGTTCTTGCAAATTAACTAATCAGCCAACGCGATCGTTTCTCCAATATTGTAATGTTTCTGGCTGCATGCAATGCGCCAAATAAAATGTTAAGCTTGCTTCAAATCGAATTTGCAAACTGAAAAGGTACATGCATCAATGCAAGCATTCCCGGAAAACCTTTTCTATGTCCAGAATTCCACACCGTAAGAGTTAAACTATACGCAATTTTTGTGGCTTCTGCAAAAGTACAGTAGGACATTCAAATATTCTTCAAAATCTTGAAAAGAAGGGATGCGGAATAATTCTTTGAGCCTTGTGAATGCTGAAAAGCGGCAAAAAATGCTTGAACCTTGCTCACTCAATTCAAAAAAAAAAAATACCGCAACCGCAATGGCTATTAGATGATGATGACAAAAAATATCTGTAGCCCTTCAATATTTGCCAAAAACCAAATATTTAAATGCAAGAAGGCAAAACAAAAAGCTCATACGTGGTCCACGAAATTAAAATCCATAGTTGGTTCCATTAACCCGTCCTAATTTTCGTTGTACCTATACTACCTATAGTAACGTAGCTACTATATGTGTTGCTTCTGCATATCTTGAGGAACTCTTGTGAAGAAGAGCTGATTGATGAGGATGTGCATTCCGAAAGAGCTGCTACGAAAAAGAAAGGGGAACTTGGGTTTGAGGGAAGGAAGAGGTTCTCAGCATATAGGGCTCAGGTCTTTCCCAGCAGGAAACCCGTGGGTTCGCACGGATGGGTCATGTCACGCAATCCGGGGCCAGTTTACCCCTTTCCGCCCCGGAAGATATGAATGGAGGGATAATCGTTTTCTTGAGCGCCCTGGTCTCGAGTATTGGGTATCTCTTCAAGTGGGGACTTCTTTGTGCGAAAATTTGCAGCTCATGTTGAAGTAGCTGACGAAACTGCTGCAAACGTCTTTCTGTGGGTGTCAAAAAACTTGAACGAAGTGAAATGCCAATTCCAAGGTTTGACTCTAAAGCCATAATTATATCTTTTGTTTTTTTAATTGCTTCCTCACTCACTTTTGAAAAAATCGAGATTTGAAGTGTGTGCAAGAGCTGATGGCTTCGGGGAATGTTCTCAATTATCTTAAACCCAAGCAAGCATTTCAATTTTGTTTTTTATGAACCACAATAGACTCATTCCATTCGTCTCACGCTGCTTGATCGATTTCTGAAAGAATGCCGTTGACGCAAATATATGATTCCTCTCAATTGGAAAAAACTTCTCAGATGATTTTTCAGGTGAAGATATACTTCTTCAGCACAAAAAAAAAATCGAGTTTAGTGGACGAAAGTCATCGCATTCTTCCGAAATGTGATAGACGGTCTGCAAAAAATCGTAAGAACAGAACACACTGCAAAAACAAGACGTTGACTTGATATAAATTCATTACGTCGCTCGCATTCTTTCACTGTCTTCCCCAGAAAAACTTGCAAAACAGGTTAACGGAAATTTATTTTGTCCCGAACTCGCGATTAACTTCAGGTAGTTATTTTTCGTTTATTTTTAAACTGCAGGGCTCGGTCAAGTTCACCAACTACCTGATTCTCATAATTCATTCCAAACTTCCAACCAACGATTATTATCAATCTAATAAAGAATAATAAATATCTGCCCGAACCTTTGAAACGTATTTCACGAATTACAGTCACGAAATTTCAGGGATAATCTACATTGCACTTTTTCCTGCTTCCAAATTCTGAACACAATTTTTTACACGGCAGGCACTTGCCCAAGATGCAAACTCATAAACCACAATCGTATTCGTAACACGCTGCTTGATCGATTTCTGGAAGAAAGCCGTTGATACGAAATGATGATTTCGGACTGAAATGAAATTTCCACCTGCTGTCCAGGACCAATACCCCGAGGCTGGAAGTACGTTACTCCTTATTGAAATTACGAGATGTCTGTTCTATCATTTTTTCTAGACGCAAACTACGTTGAAATACCGTACGCGTACAACATGTTGAATTTTCATGATAAAGATTACTCCCGTCCCATCCAAAGGGAACTACAACGAATTTGGAGGCTCAAGAGGCACTCATTATAACAATCTGTGAATAGAAAACCGCCAGAATGCATTGTCTATTGGTTCGATTTGCTCGCAGTCAGGCATGATATACAATATTTAGATCGGGACATACAATATCAAGATGGCCAATAACCACTTGGAATAACTTGGTGGTTCCAGGATATTCGACGAAGAACAATGAAGAAGAACAATATTTCCGTTTGGTGGATTGAAGCCAACGATTCATCGACATTCTACATGATTTACGTACTTAAACTTGGCTATTGCATCCTGTGCTGTCAACCTGAGAAATACCTGCAGATACGAACAACTCTATACATCCGCCAATCCTTTCTCCCCATTTTTTCAACATTGGCACACAATAGTTAGATGTGAAACAAATCTGCCTATTTTGCTGGTATTACTGCAGGATCCTCAATTTCTAGGTAATGCAGGTGGAATCCTGCGATACAACCCTAATCCATTGCTGGACTAGGGTCAAATTTTAAAGCAGTCAAATTGCCAAGCAATGTCAAATGCAATGTTTTCCATGTCATATCTGACATTTTTGCCCAACTCTGCGGGTCAAATTGCAGGGCCTACGTCTAATCAAAAGTCAACCTCCCAGAAAATTCAATTTTCAAACTGCAGGCTGGTCAAATTGTGGGAGGTTGCATTGTGAGGTACCACCTGTACTGTATTCAAGTGTTGTGCAAGGTCATTCTGTGTAATAACGTCACTGAAATACTCTGATTTCCTCCGCCTTTTTGTCGTCAAAGATGTACTCCCTTGCTGCTGAAGCGCAAATTCCACGTTTTTTTTTTTAATTTTACTCGATCTTTGCGGTTTTCAGTATCACCAAATCTTGTGATATACCTGGAGTGGAAAGTTGGGTGTGCTGTTGGCGAGTTGGATTCGCCGGCCAGTTGTTCAAGAACCGACTCAATGAGCCTAAAAATTTCAAAGAACTCTAATAAAATCCAACACAAGTTAATGTTTAATTAGGCAGTCATCAAGTCAAATGTAGTGTCGTGAAAATGCAGAAAGCGCCTCGTTTAAGCGATTAATCCGCATTATGCTAAAGCTTCAATACGTCTCGTGAAGATACGACGCTCTGCTACTCGAGCAGTTCATATTTTTTTTGCCAGAGAACGGCAGTGCTAATTAGCCATTCGTCGCCCACTGTTGGAACCTTCCAGGAGCACAATGGGTGTCTAATGAGGAATAGAAAAAGAACGATGAGACTCGCAAAAGGATAGCGAAACGAGTCGCTTCTCTCCTCCTCCTTCCTTGTTTGTCTTTTGGATTATTCTCTTCTGGCGTGAAAAACTAGGCGCTGGAGAAATGTTGTTATTAGGTAAGATGGAAACCCTCCGCGGTGGGAGAATAATTGGATTCCAAGACAATTTATCCTTCAACAATAAGGGCTTACTCTTCGCAAGCCAGAAACTTTTTTTTTCTCTGCGGTGCTGCGGCTTTGAAACTTGTTCAGAGAAAAGACCAGCATTTGTGAGAGGACGCAGTCTCTTATCCTTCTTTTAGGAATGAGACACTTTTTTTTTTCAAATTTTGAAACTTTTTTGACCTGGTTCCAGACAGTTAATTTTTGAAGATCAGTCGCAGGGAAATCGCTTATCATTATATCTTTAGGAATTCAATTGATAAAAAAAATGAAGATTAATTCTACTTGCCCCAACGGATTTCTCCGCGACGTGCATTTGCTCAGGAAAAATTTCTCCGCCGGAGAATTTCTTCGTCAGCTGTAAAAATCGAGGAGGCTTTGAAAGTCATCAAGTTCCAAAATGTGATAGTAGATGTGCATAAAATTGTGAAAACGGAAATCACAAGCGACAGAAGACTTTATCGTATGCGTGGAAGAGATTCATTGTGCACTTTTGCCTGTATCGTTTCGCTTTCTTCTACAAACCCAGAAATAGGCTTCATTTTTCTTAGAGAGATGTTTCGGTTAACTGCAGTTTTACATAATTTCATTTAAGTTGCCGGCGTTTTTGTGGCTTGATGCTCGAAACTTATGCTTTCTTTTTGCAGCTAATTTTGCAGACGTTAGACTTTGTTCTCAGAAATACTTCCCATGTCTGAAATTCGATTTCCTTGGCTATGCAAGTTTCTTCAATTTAGCTCTCTCTGGTTAATCATATTTCTTGGTTGAGAGTGGTTGAATTGCCGCAAAGTTTATGCATGAAGTGCAATTTATTTTCGAGTGATCTCTCCGCAATCAGAAAAGAGCGCATATATGATGCACATGATAAGAAAAAACGACAACTTTTCGAGAACAATTCTTCAAAGGTGACTCGCAAAGAAAAAGAAAAAACCCTGTAAACCATTCAAGTTCATTTTGAGATTGTGTACAACATGTGTACAGTTTACTATGCTGTACTTATAGTTCGGTGAACTTTCGCCATTTCCCAAGATTAAAGCATTACACATAATAACCCAGAAAGTTTGTGATGACCTTTACTACAAAGAGAATGTACGGTGCGAAGGTGCAGTATATATTAAAGATATACTGCCAACCACGGTAATTTAAGCATAGTTAGTCTGCTCTTTCGAGAAGTTCAGAACATTCAGAAATAAAAATGTCGTGGTGTGTCTCTTTGAAGTCGAGCATCTCTAGGGAATCTAGGATTAACATTCAGTAAATATCATCTTCACATTCGTACACCTTGACTTTTACGAGGCCAACCTCGGTTTAATGATATTATTCAAGGGGATTCATCATCCTTACATGATTTCCATACCCATTATTGCTGAATTCCAGCAGGAAGAATGGACACATTTTTGCAAGTGAACAATTGCAACTTGAAAATTGACCTAAATTTCATCTTTTTTCAATTTGCAATCGAAATGAATTGTGCCACGGAGACTGATTCATTGAAAATGCACTGACAAGTTTATGCCAAACTTTCTCTAAATACATGTTTAATTCGTAAATTCCCAACTTTAGACGGAAGAATTTCTGGGTTAAAAAATTGATTTTTTTGCATTGATGGGATGTAACTGGCGTTCAAGATAAACCAAAACACACAGGCATACAGTATCCATTAAAATCCATATGTTCGCAAATGACGTTCAACTGTGAAAAAATTTCACACATCAGCACGGGTATTAACAAATGATTTATTCCTAAACGTACAGAAACATTATTCCATATTCTGTACAAAATACACTGTCGGAAATCTACGATGCATACTGACATTTCATACACGATACAGGATCGAATGATTATTTGAAGGGGTTTAATGCACCCACATTTTCGAACAGATCTTTACTACAGGAAACATGCATTTGATAACCATGTTCCACTTGGAAAACCATGGGATGTTTGCTTTCGCTGCCTTCACTTTCGGGAAATCGGATGTTTCCGGAATTTGAACAGTGTGATAAAAAAAATGAAAAGGAAGAGGAAAACCCATCCGTGAACTGGTCTTCATGATTCATGAATGCATCCGGAAATGAATTAGTCAAGTACGTCGTACTAAATAAATGTCACTTCTTCACGCTGCCAGAAAAAAAGGTCACGGGGATGAACGGAATTCGCTGCGAAGCTTCTCCGATGTCAAACAAAAGGAACCATTACTACTAGTTGTTTCTTACTATAGAATCTTAGTACTGTACAGAGTTTCCTTCAGGTTTAGCTGTCAAATTTGATCTCCCGCGATATTTCCCTTCAAGGTTTTTATTTTTTGACTCAGAAATAGTTCATGCGGAAGCTGCTGAAGTTGGGATTTAAGAAGACGAACGCAAAATCATTTCAAGTCCATGGACTACGAAAACAAAACTCACTTCGATGTTTTTTTTTCTGCCTGTCTCAGTGATATTTTTAGATCGGGTTGAACCCGGATACGTGCTCTCTGATTACCGAGTACTGGCAACGGCATTTGTCAGAAGACGAACCTTGGGTTGTTCAAATCGACAGAATTTTCCCTCTGGATTGTTCCAGGTACCCGCTGTACAAAACCTCTGCGGACAATTTAAAAATTTACTGCAGGCCTCACGCAGGAAACTCCCATGTCTTAAATTCCTGAAGATAAATTCAATATTGAATAGTTTTGATTAATTCTCCATCATACGGCCCAGGGAAATTTATTTAAATGTTAATAGCTTAGATCAGGGTTCCTCAACCTTTTTATACCCAGCACGGACTGCTGGCGAATTTCCATAAATTTTCTGTGGACCTGCATATTACCATGGCTTTTTTTTTTAAACCGGGAGCATTCCATAAATATTTTTCAGACTTTCAAACCTTTTTTCACATACCTCCCATTGAGTCCTCCAAAGAAAACTTTTATTTCAAAAATTAAGTTAAGATCCAGTGGAGCAGCTGCAGCTGCAATGTCTTCACAAAATTAGACAGCTGGACTTAGAAAAAAGTTTCCCAAAAGGAAAAGTGTAAATAATTTATTTCAGCAGGTGAATATTAAGGGAAAATCCATTTTTAATTTTAATCAGATAATTTCCACTGGCATTGTTTTCCCAAACTATAATAAGATAACAAAACAGACTTCATTAGAATTTCCGATGCATTTTTTCCCACGGACCGGCAAGAAACTCCAGAATGATTAAGTACTTCAACTTACTTACTTATTCGGTAAATGAGTAAGTACATTGATGAATGATGCGTTTTACAAGACGAAAGAAGGCATATATGGGACATTTGACAGACTTCCACTTCAATTAATTCCGACGCCCACGTCGTCATTTATTATAACTCGATCTGTTCATCCAGCTTCAGATGCACTCATTCGCAAACTCGTGAAGACATTCCATTACCAAACAAACAGACTGGGTTCACGCTTTCTAGTTACGTATCCTGTCCCAGAAACACAATTCCCGAGGTTGAAGTACGATTTTTTTTAAATCACAGAATCCGTCTTTTTAATGACATCAATCTTTAATGAACTCAGAATTTGCTGCCCGCGGGTCTGACTGAGTGCTTGATATTCATTCATTCTTTGTTTGAGTGCATGTGTTGAATACTGTACAGAGAACGGAAGTTCGTTCAAATGAGAAACTGCCGAATAAATGTTGGAGCAGATTAAGATTGTTTGCTAAAGTGGTTGGCGTTCTCTTGAGGACGTTCAAACGAGGGCAAAATAAATAGCAATCAGCGCAGGACTTGCCGGGAAATTCTTCAATCAAAGTTTCAAGACGAAAGTTATTTTAATATGTTTTTGGAACTTTCAAACTCAACTCAGTGACGTTGAACACTCTTTAAAATTTGGACCAGCAGTGACATCAGCAAAGCGGTCAGATCTGAAATTGAACACTCGTTTATTCCTTCTAGCGCTGAGATTACAGTATACAGTACTTTTCTGAGAAGTTCTTGACACTATTTATGCAGCGGGTTTATTTTTGCAAGTGCTTTCATTGATCAGCAAGAGGGAATGAAATATGCGCACCATAACACGTAGCAGTTTCTGGTTTTTGTGAATCTTTCAAGTTGCCATGTTTCACTGTTAAAAATTGTTCTTTTCTTCCTAAAAAAAATGCAGGTACACATGATATGGAAATAATTTAGGAATTCTAAATGCCCGTGAATTCTATCAGTAAACCAAGAAATATTTTTGCATCCCTTGAGGTTCCTAAAACCTAGTACCAGCTCGAAAAGTTGGATAAAATCCCATCAAGTGGGATATGCGCCACGGTTCCCAAAAGACTGTCTGTTGAAAAATTTCCTGTGAAGACATTTTTTGTTGCCTCTAGAGAAGCATACCGATTCTACTCAGATTTGATGATAAGAAGATGAATGGACATAAAGAGGGTGTGCCAATCAACGTGAAAAGGTCACGAGGCAAGTTCGATATTCAGTGCGATGCATTGAAATATGGTTGAAATCTTGCTGAAAGGCCGCACGCCATTCAGCAATCCTTTCTTTAGAAAACTTGCAAAGGTCACGAAGCGTCGATTGAGTACCTCGATGAACCCATGAATGCTTCAAAATGACTGGCACATCACCCTGCTCTCGAAAGTACCTCGTGAACAATGTCTGTCGAAGTACGACGATCAAGTTTGGACCTACTTTTGAGCTCGGTAAATCCTGACCTGTTGAGAGCTACAGCGAGTATGAAATGGTAGTGCAACCTAATCCAATTGAATTCCTTCCATTGTATGGTTCTAGGGGCAAATATATGACGAGCAAACATTTTGGAAAAATGAGTTGGATCGAAAGTTGCCTCGAGGCATCAAACGATATATTGTATTGTTTTCCGGTTCCGCAAAGCCTATAAATGAATAGCAAACACTCAAACTGCGAAATCTTTCAATTATTGTATGCTCTCATATGATATTCCGTGTTACAGTGCCGGTTTCATTCTTTAGTTTTGGATCTTATTTGAAGTTCACTGCTGGATGAGCTTTTAGTTTTTTTCATGAGAGCAAGGTACAGTGGTACCTTTTACTACAAACGTAATTTGTTCCAGAGTTATGTTTGTTACAAAATTCGTTTTTAATACAAGTCACGATTTCCCATAGGCTTTTATGGCAAATAGTTCAATTTTATCAGTTACTTCTGTTTAATTAAAATGGTTTCATTCCGACAATTGTCAAATGACCATCCTCAAAGGCAACACAAATTTCTCTGTTCTGACGTGATTGTCTCAGAACAAGGATTTTTTTTTTTACTGAAAAATACCTTGCTTGCAGTTCAAAATTTGTTTGTACTGCAAGGGGGCTTTTCCCACCAAAAATTGTTTGTTCAGTGTAACGTTTGCAATACGGGGGTTCATTATGCAAGGTCCCACTGCATTATAAACACTAATCTCAATATGAGTTCCTTCACTCTTGAGAAAATGTTTATCCTGTACGAAAAGTCATTAGAATCTTTCAATTTGTGAACGTATCCCAATATCTCAATGCTATGGTTTTCAATCTGCAACCTAAAGAATATTGGAATGCTTTTTTGTGCAGCATGCTGCAGAGAAAATAATTATTTCGGTGACAGACGAGGTAATATTCCCTGCTTATGTCTCATTCCACGTTTTCTTGATAAAAACAGAGCGAAACGCTTTTTTGCGTTCAAAACGATTTCAGAATAGAATCGGAATCATAACAAGGGATACGACTGAAAATTAATCAAAGCATATTCTGCTTGATCTCATTTTCAATGATTTACCGAACAAATTTATTTCCTGAAACCTGCGATGCAAATACCGTATAAGAACGACATATTTTTCCATCAACCTTTCAACAATTTAGGGGGAGAACTGATGGAGTTCTCCACAGAAAATGTACCATTCTACCTTTCTTTCTGTGAAACCAAGAAAATGAATCCTGTTCCTGGGCGTTCTTGCAAGAGCAGCTTGAAGACTACTATTCGCTGCCAATTGCTTTTTCGAAATTGGCCCAATGTGTTTCTAAAAGTAGTACTTGAACAAGATTCAGCTGGTTTTGAAGAATGATTTCGGCGCGAGTTTGTAAACAACTCTTCCATTAGACCATCAGACAAAACTGTCGTCATTTTGCGTGCCTCGGGATGCGCCGTCAACCCGATCCTTGGTACGTCTCGCAAAATAAATTCTCGTCCTATTATTTTGGCACTCGTCCCACAAATGTATATGCAGGGTTCAAATACACATCAAGAGCCAAAAACAAAGGAAACAGACCAAGTGCTGTTGACTTTTTTATTTTATCGGATTGCATAAAATCTTGTGTTTTCGGCAGAAAGCATCTTACGGAAGATGCGTGGCCAGAAAACGACGTATGTTTTTCGATCCTCCGCTCCATTAACTTGAGCTTTGTTGAATGAAAAAAGGCGAAAGCTTTAAGAATATAAATTTCACGGCAAGCTGCAAGTAGATAAGTTTCCCGTTACACAGCATTTGAGTGACTCAAAATTGTGTGAGAATTGCGAGACTGAAAGCTAATCTCTGCAAAACCGATTACTAAATATAAAAGTCAGAACTGCGAATTCATTTGCATATATGTGAAATCCTCAGCGACATACTGAGGCAGAGACTGATTGTTTAGCAACTCCATTTGTCATGTTTTTTTATTTGTACAATCACACAAATAGAACAACAATAAAATAAAGAGATTTGAAGAGAGTCTTGCTAAATTGTTTTGCAAGTCTCTCTGAGAAATATCTGAGATGAACTCTAGATTAATTCTGAGGATTTGTCTGGAATGAAGGTATATTTATACTTTCATGAGAACACATTCTGAGAAGGGAATCTCATCCTGAATCAGGAACTATGGGTTCCATGAACACATCTAAAACAATATATCCAGGTGTATCTGCATCCAGGTGTATATTAAGTATAAACATGAATACAGTATATACATGGTAGTTCAAAAGAACCATTCCTTCTAAAGTATTAATTTAGAATGAAGAACCAGTGAGGGTTGTACATCACTGTTGTTGAATAAAAAATTGTGAACAAAATTAGCATAAATAGGCATCACCCTTTAATGCAGGTTCAAGAAAGTATAGAGGGGGAACAAAAACCAGACAACAGCTGCAAGCAACAGAAAACCTTGTAGTTAAGAGACTTCTTCCCATGTATGAAAAAAAAACATCTCAAATCATTTTCTGGGTTATAAATAAGTTTAAGGTTTCCAAACATACTGTACGCGTATAAATATGTGAGCTTGACTTTGTTGAGATTATTGTTAGAAATAAAATTCCAACAAGAAAGAGTGAGATGCACTTACTGTATTTGGATTTCTAAAATAAAACAACTTAACCAGCTGGGCTATGGAGTATGGACAAGGCAAAGCCCTAGTATAATGTTTTTAAGTTTTCTTGATGAACCACAAATATTTTTTGGGGAAGATTTTTCAGGAAACAAAACACTCAGTCAAATCTGGATCACACAACAGGCACAATTCAACAATCATTATATTCTTCGCGCAAGGTCTGCTCAGGTCAGAGTTTGGAAATCAAATATGCATAAGTAGTCAAATAAGTTGAACCAGAAGAGTACTTCTCTGAGAAAAAAATTGGAAGAAATGTCCAGGCAAACTTTCAGAGATTTCCCAAAATAGTCCTTGAAGGAAAATTCACACATTGCTCAGAGAAAACCATTGGAACTTGAGGTCAACTCTGGTCCCACAAGATTCCTGAGAAGATTAGCTTACTTGGCTAATTTCTGGAACTCTTATTTCGAAATATCCCCCTATTTCTTAATTGACAGACATCAATGCTCAAATAGGAAAAAAATTCTTTGAAAGGTGAAATTCCAAACAAAACCTTGCCTTCATATGCAACAACGATCGTTTCTATGTTCTAACAACAAATTTATAACCATTTATGGTAGCATTCGACCGACAAACCAATTTTAGATTCTCCGCCATGTTGATGCAACAAAGAAAAACCACCCCCGTATGAAACTGCCCTTCGTACTAATACAGAAGATTACGGACAAGTTGGGAGTAAGAAAAATATCCTGATTTAGGGAACAGCAGTTTAGATGAGAATAGTTTGTTTTGTTGAGGAACCTTTCAGCTTGCTCTTCTATATAGGGAATACTGTTGCATGATGGGGAATGATGAACGATTCATGGGTTATTATCGAGGGTCGTTGCGGCCCCCTGAACCTTGCCAAGATAACCTTTCTTTTATCATTAAGCAACCCAATCTTTCCTAATGGGAATTCGCGTTTCTTGCTGCTCGTATAAAATAAAGGCAATATATATTTTTTTCTCTCCCGAAGAATATTCCTTGCAGGGCCGGCGCTGGGGTGGGAGGCGCCTTTGTGCAAGATAAAATTTGGCGCCCTTAGAAAAAAGACAAGTTTTGTAAAAACAAGTTGAAAAGGGAAAACTTCACACTATGATGCCTGCAAGACATCATAATACAAAATGATTGACAATTTTTTAATGTTATGCTACTAAAACACCCTGTATACCATGCAGATGAGCAAGCAAAAAATTGAGTATACTGTACTGAGATTACAGGAAACAATGAGCTTGTTAGAAAAGAATTTTACTAAATGGTACCTATGAAAAAAGTGCTCAAACCCAGAAAAATTGCTTTAATAGAAAAATACTGTAAAATTGTTCAAACAGGATTTTTTTCTGTCTTTTTTATTCAAGAATGTTGGACCCTCAACGTTTGTTGGATTGCTGCAGCATTGATTTAGGTTATTTTACTTCATTTTTTGGCAATGAAATAACAAACATAAGTTAGTATTTCGTGAACTCAAGCTGTGTCATGGTGGACATTGAAGTACAGGTAAATCTTGATACAATGAAGCCACTTGGCCACAGTAAAGTAGCTTTCCTATCGCAATATTTTTTAATAAAGAAACTCATTCAATATTGTGGCTTTTGGGCAGGGCACATGAAAAACTTCATTAAAAGCAATTGATGTTAAGGCAAGATTTGTTGTAACAAGAGTGTTTAAGAAAACATGGCCAAGTTTCTATCTTCAGAAGATATTCATGAAATTTTCTGGCTCTTGTTTCAATCAACTGACTTGAATATAGCCTCTGATACAGGAAATAAGTAAAATATAATGTTGCAAATAATAGCAGAACTTGTTTTGTATCTTGTTATTTTTTCCTCTCTTACTCATTAATGTATTGGTACTGCTGATGGTAAATTAAATTGAGAAGAAAAATATATTATACAATTACTGTGATTGACAGCTGTGGAGCATGAGAAAGATTTTCAGAGAAGCATAACTTTCTTCACCAAGAAGCTTACATTTGATTTATTCTTACAGAATACATAAATAGAAAACTGCTTTCAGTGCATTTGCAAAATCTATTTGAAGCAAATGATGGTTACATATTGATCAAATCTTTGACAACCAGCAAATCCTTGTGAAAAACAAACAAGCATTTTATTATCTCAAAACATTTGGATGTAATTTATAGCAATGCAAATGAAACTTTATAAGCATGGATTGAACATAATTCCAATTTTTGGAAGGAAATTTGCACAGAAATGTACCCCTGAGAAAGAAACAATTCCTCTGAGCTAATTTCAATTATGCAGCAGTTGTTAAAATTTTCTTATGTGCATCATGGCAACTTACTAACTTTTTGGTTGAATTTTTGTCTCCTATACAGAATTTTAGCTAAGCTGGATAAAAAGAAATTGGGAAGAATTCATTATAATTTATTAATTCATATTCATTCATTTGAATTCTTGATTTTATTAATTGAATCATGTCTAAAATTGTCCTCTCATGCTGGTATCTGAAAAACATGGTGTGCATGCTGGCAATCAACTAAATATGTTAGTTTGATTATCACTCCACTAGGCAATATAAAAACTCAGTTGAATTATGCTATAATTTAAAGATGAATTACTTATACTTTGCTTGCTTTTTTAATGAGTGCATTTTAAAAATTTAGGGCAATATTTGCACAATCAGTAAATGGCCTGCTGCTTTTTGTGGAAAGAAGAAAAATTTCACCAAGATATAGGGGGCACCAAAACAAGGATTTGCCTGTAAGGTTTGCATCTCCTATTACTTAGGTGGTGCCAACTATGGGCGCTACAGACCCAGGTATTTGCATCAAAATGGACGCACATTATTGTACTCAAAAGCAGCTCTAAAAATTTCAAATGGTCCACATCCAATTTTGGCGCCCCCTATGGTGGCGCCTTTGCGCGGTGAACAACCTGCACATACAGTCGCGCCGGCCCTGATTCCTTGAGCAACGCGCACCCATCAGGTCAGAATAAATAGCGATAAGGAATCAAGGTGGTTATTCCCTGTTCCTTGCAGAATACGTAAATTTGTCACAACAACGCGGAGTTGTGCGACTGCGCCGTTTAATTTCTAAGAACCCCTTGAACATGATCCAAAGTACTTGTTCAATTCAATAAGGATCCATGTTTGGTGGGGAGAGGTAAAACAAAATCGAAAAAATGTTTCTGGATAAATTTATTGAAGTAACCTTGTTTGGAAAGGAAAGGTTCTGGTCGAGAAACGAATGTTACACGCTGGACGTGACATGGCAAAAGAACGAGACACTTGAGAATGAGGTCGATCTCGGGTATTTTTTTGATGGGACATTTTATTTGCGCAAGTGGGCGGTTTTCGGGCCCTTTGAAACTTTTGAATTTGTTCAAAAAATAAGATAGGCCCTTGTTAATTCTCACTTGTCAATCATTCATTTAAAGCTGCAGACGGTTTTTAACAGGAGTCGATCGTGAAACGGAAATCTCAGATGATGTCGAAAGAAATAAGTCTTCCCATTCTTCATATTTTATAGATAAAATATAGATAAAATATATAAATAAAGTTATATACTGTATTATAGCATTTCCGACGGAGGATTATAATTTTAAAATATTCTTTGACTGAAATACATGTTAGTAATTTTACAGAAAGAAGATGTAATTTTTTAGAAAATTTCTCTGATTTCTCGGCTCGTGAATATAAAATGTTCAATTCTTTATTATGATCATAGGTGGAATATGCAATTAACACTTCATGTGGGTCATGTACCCTCCAAGGCTCGTGACTGCTGAGTGCTTTCTGTTGGGTACTCAAAGAAACCAGTGCTTCAAAGTACAGTACTACTTTTTTCGCTGGACCCCTTTCGCTGTTTTAATTATTAACACGCGACTTCCGTCATAGAACATCCTCCTTGAACTCACATTCCTTCAGTGTGTTCTTTCGAAATGGCGTCAGACGACAGTCGGTCAAGAGGTATTTCGTAAACAAATAAATTACGAGCTTCAGCGCTTTCTTCAGCATCAAAATAGAAGAATTAGCCAATGCAAGATAGAGTCATTTCTCTAGACTCTAGAGTTACCGTTTTTGCTTACTTTCTAGCCAACATGTTTGTTTCGAGCATGAAATGACTTATTTGCACTGCTGCTGTTGATCAAATTGATGCATTCCGAGAACATCATGCCAGTTCGGTGGAGTGCGAAGGTGAAGTATTAAGCGTTCGAAAACTTCATCTTCTTTTAATTTGCATAAAAAGCATCTCAAACTGTAGTAATTCATTTTTCGAGGGACTGTAACATTGTGATGCCATGCACCGCCCCAATAAGGTAATACAAAATAGATTGCGGAGAATACAATGAGACTGTTCTAAACTGGGAATCGGGAGTCATTTTTCCTAAGATTTTCCAGCTTTGTCATAAAAATACAAGAGCGTATTTGCCCAGATTCAGCACAAAGAATCAGAATTTCCCGTGATGCCTGATTTCTAGGATTGGTTCGTAGTCATTTGCCAAACATAATTTTTTTCGAATCACTTATGCATAAAACTTGTGAGAAACTCAACTTTTCCGAGTTACAATGTGTCATATCCTGCGTGGGCCACATGCCTTATTGCTACTTGACATTTGTTACTTTTCCCATATGCCCCTGTTTAACGTCTGCAGTAAAGTGTATCGTTTCTCGGGGTTCTTTCAATTGTTTCCCCGCCTTCCGAGACACCCCTGTATTTGACAAGCATAACAAAAACCATCGCGGCCACACATATAAGTGCCTTTATCAACTGTCTGGGTGGTGGCATGAGTGCGGTGTGAATGGTGGAGGCAGTGGTGGTGGAGGTGGAGGTGGTGGTGGATGTTGCGCCCCACCCGCCGTTTAGCCGCCACTCTTCCCGCGACGGCTGCGGCCGACGCACATGCCGTCGCATTTCCTCCTCCGCGTCTACAAGAAGTGTCACTGCGGTTCTCATTTCTGCGAGATACAATTCCTAATGCGTTTTGTGCCGTGACGAAAATTGATATATAGTCACGTGTTCATTCGTCCTACTTTGCATCTCGGTGTGAGAGAACCAGTACGGTACAGGTTTTTTTCTATCGTGAAGTTTATAAGTGTGTTTGGAGTGTCGTTGGAAGTCCTGTGCAAATAAGTGGAAGAGAACACTGTGGACATTTTGAAATGGAATCCACTCCTCCGATGACGTTCTGAAATCGGAGGGAAATTAGCTTCCATCGGATAATAAAATCTCTTTTGAAATTTTGGACGAACGTTGTGACGTAGAATGATCGAGCCGTGGCCGATTGACAGGGAAAACAGCATTTTAAAATTCAAAAGCAGTCACTTGTAATATAAATTCTGATGCTGGTTGACATTTTTTCAACAGCAAAAGACAACAAGGGCGTTTGCCACGAAAATGGAACGAAAACAAAGTGGATTACGGCGTCGAGTAGAGCCAAAACTATTATAAAAGTTTTGCAAAATGCGGAGCTTCCTACCTTCATATATGCAAGATGGGATTTTATATCTCCATAGACTTGTTTTGAAATTATTATAATAATGGCTGATGAAAGATAGTGACGTTGCTTTTACTTTGTGGCTTTGAGATTAACGGTGGCAGACTATCCACAGGATTACTTTTTTTTCTGCATTACTCTTTTCACCGGATGGCAAGATGATATTTCTGGATTCTAAGCTTTGTTTAATATGCAGATCAATCTCCATCATAAAGAAAAAATCCCCGTCTATATATTATTATTGCAATTGTGATTTAATGAATTTTTAGTGCATGTTTTCATTAAAGCGAGGTTTGGGATAGTGGTATATTTGATTATTGGTTCTCTTTGAACTTTCAGAATTTTTGAAGTTTGTACGTAACGTTTCTTCCTGTCTTTGAAGCAAGCATATCCGAATTTTCGAGTCAATACTTTTTACTCACAGCAAGATCGATAAGTGTTTTATCGTAAGAAAATTGAAACATTAAATTCACAAAAACCTTGAAGAATAAAGCATTCAAACCATCCAATGGATAATTTTGATTTCTGTGCGACGTATTTTTACTATTTTTGCTTGGACATTTTCAATAATCTGTTTTGAATGCATGAAATGGCCAAAATTGGGTCAGATTTAGAAAAAAGCAACGTCTGATGTCAAGAAATACCATAATTTGGCTCTTTACGACCCATTCTTAGAACGATTTTCTTGAGGGTCCATCGAATTTTTGTGCGATGAAATGTCCTGTCTGTTCAGTTTTGAACATCCGATTTTTGTTTCAGTGCATTTATGAAGGAAAATGCTGCCTAATACTGATACTCGAGCGATGAAAACTATACTTTTCGGTTCAAACTTGCTTACGACATGCTGTATACTGTACATGTGTTCTCGTTTATTTATCCAATCGTTCATGCTTATATGAAAAAAATCCACATAATTGACTCAAGCAAGAGTTGAATTAGCGGATTCAAACTCTCCGCTTGTTTTTAGACATGCTACGTTATCGGCGCATGAACAATAATTTACTGTTCGACGATTTCGAAAAATCAGTTGACCTGTATATGTTCATGATGGAAATGCAACCAATTCTCAGTATCTTTTAAAGATACGAAAATGAGAAAGAAACACATGTAGCAAAACACTTTTCATCATGGTAAACCCGTAAGAACTCCTGGCAGGTATGCTAGTATAAGGATACCTCGAGGATCTAGCATAGATTCATGCAACCCTCCATGGGTCTAGGCTTCATCAACATTTCAGAAGATGAGAAGATCACTCCACGATTTTTCTCTTTCTCAAGATAGGTCATTCGCCATCCAAGGAAAAGGAAATCCCGTTCAGTGTCCCTACGATAAGACGAGTAAGGAATTATTACTTCATGATCAATAATTGCATGCGGAAAAATACATACAGACTCATTGGTGTATGATGCACACATATTGGATTTTTCGTGGTGTTCTCTAGGAAATTTGATTTAAAAAATTCAAGTTGATTCATCTAATCTTCACCAAGCAGTAATCCACGCGATGAGTTTTAAACATCCTCCATGCTTCATTCAAACATCAATATCAGCATAGAGAAGTACAATTCTGTCGGAGAAAAGCTCCAAGCTCTCAAATACCCACTTTACTCGTTCATTATAGCAGAAAAATGTAGCCTTACGTTTTACCAAACTTTTGGATCGAAATGAATCTCTAACCCTTTCATAATAGAAATCGGATCTGAGCTTCATGGTGAAAGTAATTTGATGACTGCGAATGATCGAAATGAAAACGGCAAGCGCTGTACAGCAGTGTGATGAGTTTCGAAATTTTCTTAAACTTACACAATGTATAATAGGAAAACATCCCATACCAAGATCAAAAAAAAATTTGCGCCACGACAAAGAAAATACCGGTTACTATAGTTTCATCCAAGCATTCGAGACGGAAAACCATCAAAAGTGCTCTCAGTGGGTCGAAGTTTAAAATAAACAATAGGTCGCACGGACGAATAAAGTTCCGTTGTTCGAAAACACTCCGCCCACATTCGCGAGATGCCATAGTTGATCCTCATCTTTTCCTTGGACGACAAGACTGTGGCACGACGCTAGAAACTCTTTTAATTCAGAATTTTCTATTTAAATTTATGCACTTTTTGTGTGTGTGTGTATGACTGACAACCAGCCGTGATCCGTGACAAACTCCGGGATGCCCGTGAAATCGCGTGTGTGGCTCCGTTAAACCGCGCAGGGCGTGAACGTGTCGCGTTGTGTCGCGTCCGAAAACCGACAACAAAAGACGATTTAAAATCGCAGTGTGAACAAAAAAAAAAAGTGACTGTCTGTGTGGTGTTTCTGCCGGGATTGTGATTCGGATCAGAGACTGATTGGTGATAATTGCGAGCTGATGAGCGCGTCCGTGGACCCTTCCAGGCTCGGGTTCCGCGACTCAGTCTTCACCGGGTAGGTGTCATGGTGCTCATCATTATTAGCCCGTCATCTTTAGTCAAACTTCCGAGGAACAGAAAAAGGCGAGCAGAATTTATTCCAAGCGTAACGATGAAGAGTCATGATATGCAACAACTTTTCCACTAAACGGTTCCGCATAAGCACAATGTCGTACACAAATAAAGTATTCCCTTTCACGATCTGTCTGTCATCAGCATTTTTTTCGCGCTCCAAAAATCGAAATTCGTGCAAAGATTACCATTAAATGAATTTTCCAATATGATCTGGCAAAAAAGTGGGTTAGGTTAGACTGTTTTCGGCATCACTTTTACGTGGGCAATCTTTTTTTTTGTTGCGAAAGTGATTCGAAAGATTTAAATTTTGTAATTTGATGGAGGAAAAATGCGTGTTCTTTTTTATACCTGATATTCGTTCTGTATCGCTTTGCTGGAAAACGGGAGAAATCCATCATCATTTTGTATCTCAAAAAGCAAGCTTTTCTGTGAACATCATAACCACTCGAATCGTTTGTTATTCCACATTATTGGGATCCTTCCCACAAATGAGAAAAAAGTGGTGCATCGTTGGACATATGCTTTTGTGTAAATTGTTTGTGACGATGGAAATGATCAAGAAGTGTAAGCATTGAATATAAAAAAGTAATTATATGAACAGTCTTGAGATCAAAAATTGCGAAGCATAAACCTCCTTACTGCCTTGAAACTTTCGTAACTATCGAACTCCCGACTATGTGGACTTTGTCGACGTTTACACTTTATTTCTAGCTTAATATCTGCGAAATTTACTTGTGAATTATTTGGAGAATCTTTGCTCACAAGAACAGAGGAAATGTGAATCATATGAAGTGTTCAGTTGGAAACATACACTAAAACGTTGTTTTCAATAAGCTGGTTCAGTCTTTAGCATTACTGTGCTGTGTCCTGATGATTAAAATGTTTCATTTTCTTTTATGGATATATTTTATTTTGAAAGACAGCTTTGTCAAGGGGAAACAAATCAGATATCAGCTGGAACTTTGTTGTAGAATACCCCTGCCATTAAATCTGGGATAAATGATTTCCCAACGTACCGGTCCGCTTTGAAAACAAATTCTGCATTATCAAGAAATCCAACTATTTTTAAAAATTATAATGGTAGAAAAATAATTGAATATCACGTCCAGCGCAAACAATCTTTATACTTTTCCTTGCAGAAATGTTTGAACATGAATTTCCTTTTAAGAATACTTGAGAGAAATTACAGAACGGAAACATAATGATCTTGTGAACCGACCTTATGTCAAGCCAATGGCACTTAGTCATTAATTGACGCTTTCATCAGGTTTTGTCAATAACTTGAACTGATTATAAAGATTTTGGATTTACAAAATCGTTATCTCAATGTTCATTCCTCATCAGTCTTCAGTGCTTCTCAACGTTATTTCCTTAAAATTCAATAAAATTTCAAAACCATGGAATGCAAAAATGGAACATCATCAATGGCAACCTTTTTTTTCATTACGCTTTTGGGGTGCGTTCTGAATCCGAAATCAGATTAACAGCTGCATGTATTTTGGAATTAACCCCTAAACGCAAGCAGAGCTCTTGAATAATTTGCTAACGAGATCGTCAATTATTGATTTGGTTACTGTAATTGAAATTTAAAAGCAATAATCATATTCAACACTGGTTTCTACGGCAAGAAATTCCAAGAAAAGGCCACCTTTCATTCACATTTGATTTTTGAAACAGGATCTATTCTTGCGAAGCGTTTTGCTTCATGTGCTGAGGTCTCCGCTACCACTTAGACCTTTTTGAAAATCCATGAAATATGCAAATTCAGCGGAAATTTGTTTCACGCCGGAATTTCGAGAACTCTTAAAACTTTCATCTCTCCTCCGTTTCATCCCCGACTGACTCAGCATTGGGATATGTGATTCAGGAAACGATATTCATCAGTCTTTCAAGAATTGTGTATAACTTTATTCAATTCAAAAATGTGCCGAACAGCGTTGGGAAAACGTGAGAACCAATTCTCACAGGCATGAATTACAGTAATAAATAGCGGCCCTTTCTATTTACAGCGAGGTTCTTCGTCTTCAATTATTAACCCCAAAAAAAATTATGCGAAGAGCACAGGGCCGCGATATTCCTTCTACTCTTTCATCGTTCAACTGCTGAACATGATAAAAAGCTTCTTATTTGGCGCGGTTGCGAAATTGTTCGCACGTCCAGGAGAACATTTTCCTATTCAACTTGATCTTGCGTGAACAGTCAGTGCAAGTCCACGAAAAAAAAACGGAAATGTTGGCGTTATCTCCAGAAAATTCGTGGCTGGAGAACTGGGGAATTTGCGAGATTTTTGGACCTGGATACATTTCGGCGCCAATAAGTTAAGCCGAACGGCGGCGTTGGATTCCATTCGGAAGATGCGGAGCGCCCCTTTCGCGCGATTTGGCGCCTTAATTGACAGATTTATCGCTGTCGAGCTGATCTCTAGTCTATATACTGAACAAACACGGTCCTCAGTGTCAAGTCGGAAATGAAGCATGACTGGCGTGTGTCGGGGCCGGAATTCAGCGCATCGATTTCGACAATGTTCCACGAGCAGCAAGTGAAATGCACTAGGCTGGATGAAGCGAAATTCCCTGACTCGGCAAAATTTCTCTTTTCTTTCGTCCGTTTCATATTCCGCCGAGTTTTTTTTTTACGGAGTCCCAGGAAACACCAAATATCTACAATCTTTTCAGATTGAGGACGCAATTTTTCCTTCTCCTCGAGTGATGAAAGTGATTTAAAATTGCGACTCGTTCAAGAAATGCAATCTTACAAAGAAAGAAATAAGTTTGATTTGCACTTCGTACCAAATGGAACATCGATTTCAATCCATCGGATCGTTGGGATAATCTTTTCGACGCTTTCCTGTGTAGTATATGTATTGTAATTTTCTCAGGATTGGCGGCTGTCATTATTTTTCTGCATGATTTCTTTCCACGTAGAATAATCTTGCTGATGAATGAAAAAAAATATTTCTCGACTCAAAAGTTTAAAATGCCACTGCAATCCACTTTCTGACTTCGCTTCTGATTTCCTTCTAAAGTGCTTTACATTTAGCTCAAACTTCATCACTCAATATTTTCACGAGAACACAGTTGTTGAATCTCATTAGGCTGCCTTTCTTTGTTTTTCTTCCTGAAGCGTTGTTGAAAGCTACACGTAATTGCGTGCCAAGAAGTTCATCGTTCTCGACACCGTTCCCCAGTTTCGAAGAAGTGGTCAAACTGAGGTTGTTGTTGGTGTGCCAAAAAATCTCACTGGGGGCTCTTTCTCGTAAGACGCGCAGAAAAAAAAAAAAAAAGGGGAGAGAGGCTTCCATCACAAATAAATTTTTCGCGCGTGTGTTCGGGCGAATGTTCACGGGAGAACATTGAAAAGTCGGTCACGAATCTTTCGATCGTTAAACGCTTGAAGAGAGAAGGTCAAAAGAAAAACTGATTTCAACTGTGCAAATCTGGGACGTGGATTTCAATCCATCGAATCGTTCGGATCACCGTCGAGGCTTCCCTGATGATCAGACAACGCGGGAATTTCCTCGGAAGCTGTTTGTGAAGTGCATGATTTCTCGGGTCGATATTCGAAAAAGCGAAGGAAATCTTGAGAGAATGATTTTCGCAGGATTTCCCGAAAGTCTTGTCTTATTTTCCACCGGATGGAAAGAAAGAATAATGACGGTCTCAGGGCGGATAACGAATACCGCATGTCAGCGGATTTCAGTCACTAGTTTTCTTGATTTTCTGCTCGTTTCCTCGCCGTTTTCTCGAAACACGAATAATATTTTTTTCAGCTCCTTGCAACATTTTGACAACTGAGAAGTGAAGGGTTGATTGTCTTTATTTATCGACATCATGATTTTTTGGAAGAATGCATGGACCTCATTTTTGTGGAGTACTATACACACGTACTGTATTATAATTTAAACCAAGTTCCATAAGTGATAAGCAGAAGAAATCAATAAATTTTCGCGGTGAAGGATTTTCCCCCGTTACAATTATCTCGTATCCAGAAAATCGTAAGAAAGTTTTACATACACACAAAAATGACACAGTACAAGGAAATTCATTCTCTTTACAGTGCTCGAGACTTTAAAAATATTTTCCAATGAAATTCAGCGGTAAATATCTCCGTATGATATGAAATTTTGATATTTGTAGTTGTTCCATGCATTCATGAATGTCAATGAAGAAGCTTCTCGATAATTGGGCAAATACATCCTATGGTTTGGACAATTTTTACCACAAAAAATTGGCATCGGAAGAATTTCTTTGCGATCAACACATATCTTTCTGTTTTATTTTTTGTACGGCCCAAAAAAAAAAACCGCACAATTTTGCCGGACAGGTGAATCCGCCGATTCGGAAATGTAATGTTTATCAGCTTTGTCGATGGTTTCAAAGTTATATCAATATGACCTGGGAGCATTAAGAAGAACGTATTCAATTTTCTTCGAGTTTCCATTATAAGAGGCATGTCCTTCAAAGTGTCACCGAGTATGTATATTCGGTCACCAGCAGGAGATGATGATATTCTCATGCCTCCGAAATTTCCCCAACAGACACACAACAACGAGATTTTCTTTTTTTTTCCTCCTCTGACGGCCTTTGGAGCAGAAATGGATAATCAGGGTCGGTCGGATGATCAGCTCACAGCACCTGCTGAATGCATCTGCTTAATTCGGGGCACGGATTTCAGGCATGACATGGCCCAGGGATTTCATTTTTTCCCCCTTATTTTCTCCGAGTCATATCCTGAGCACACAAAAGACCTGAATTCGCGATGAATGACGTGGGCTCAACGCGGATGCTGGGAAGCCAGATGAACAAGTCTGACTCGCTGCTGCTGCTGCTGCTGGTCGATGGGCTTGTATATATAATACAGTACAGGAAAAAGGAGTGCTTCAGTCGAACCATTTCCTCGTTCGTCGTCAATATCCCAGGCCAGCAGGGCAGACCAAGTTGAGCGAGATGCTGCTGCTGTATATATATACAGTACCTTGATGCTGGTGAACCGTATTAGGAATATTTCATGAGACGGCGTGGAAGAGACTATTCAAATTCTGCCCGAGACACGACGAGCCTTTGCTGCATATGCTTAAAAGCAGCAGGAAGATTAACCACCTTTCCCCAGAAGCATGTTCATGCCTGTGCAGCACATGAGGGGCTGCAACGTGTTTCATCTGACCAGAGTTGAGAAGGATTCCTTATGCGGAAGTCAAGAGATTTGATGTTTAAAAAAAAAAAAAAAAGTCAACTGCTGAGACGGCTTTTAACGATTCATTGCCTTTCTTTCGAGTGCGTTACTGAACTTGAAGCGTCCGATCCAATAGCTTTTTCTTAGAATTTTTTTGGGGGGATTTAGAGCAAACCCAAGCATGATTTTGCGGAAGCTTGAGTGTGAGCTGGAGCAAATCTGACGTCTTATGCAAATCTGGGCTACTTCAGTTGCGAAAACGTTTTTTAAAGGAGCCTGGTGTGCAAATGAATGCTTTTCGACGGGGTTCAAGTCGCCATTTGCTGACGATGACTTATTTGCGTGACTTGATACGATTATGGAAATATGCAGGAAAAAATACTGTTCTCAAAGGAGAGATTCATCAATAAGCAAACAAACAAAGAACAAATTGATGTTTATGCTTCACTTTCTGTGTATCCCAAAACGGAACTTATATCCGCGTGAACACCTACACGATTATTTTATATGAACGTTTCGAGTATTCTGTTCGATTTCTGAAACATATATTCATGCATATCTTCGATGTACGCAAGTACAGCGAGAGGAAACTAAAAAAAAAACTTTTAGTTCGGCGATATGCTTTTTGGAATATGCCTTTGCGCTAAATAATTTCTACATCTAAGGTAGGCGTAGAACCAGAATAATTACGAGACCGATCCGCATTACCCTCGAGACTCCTTCGCCTAATGTTAAGTAGGCTTCAGGAAACCTCCGCGGATCTGCGATTCTGAGAGACAGGAAAGAGGAGGATTAGGAACACATTAATTCAGATTTGATTAATATCCATTGCTAAGCTTCCTCCTTTTTCTTTCCATTTTTATGAATGAATGATGAATTTGGAAGACATGGGTAAGTTATACTTCCGGAAAAGCTAGGAATACACTGGAAATTCTCAGTCCACGGTGTTTTCCGCCGAAAAATCCTACACTCAATTGAACGATCTCGAAAATGTCATTTTTTTCTAGATGAATCGATGAGAAACGTAGTTTCATCATTCAAATCTTCGAATCGATGCTGAACTATCAACTGTAACACTGCTCTGCAAAAAATAGAATCTTCCAAAAACAATCCAAGGAAGACTTATGAGCCAGCAAGTAGGGTACAAGCTTTATTTGCAGCTTGTCCACATTCACAAATTTACACAACATCCTTATTAAAGTTCCCACAGACCCCTATAGCATCCTCAGTTAACACTGCGGACGTTAAACAATTGACCCCCCCCCCCCCGCATCCATTAGACTCATTCTGGTGCATCAAAAATAGTACAGTACGCTACATATTTATTCACAGAAAAAAACTGCAGTACATAAGAGTGCATGGAAATCACCGTAAGTCTCCAAGAATGACAAACAAAACAGCACAGAGTAATTGTTGAGCCCAAAGTAAAGAACAAGGCGTTCAACATTCCCAGATATTCACATTCTTTTGCAGTACATAAGAGTGCATGGAAATCACCGTAAGTCTCCAAGAATGACAAACAAAACAGCACAGAGTTATTGTTGAGCCCAAAGTAAAGCACAAGGCGTTCAACATTCCCAGATATTCACATTCTTCTAACTGAGAAAACAATTGGGAAAGAACGTACAGTGGCCCCCGCGTAACAGACCTCCCATGTAAGGGATTTTCGCCAAACAGACCAGCTCTGCAAGCAGTTTTTCCTCCCGCCTAACAGACAAAATCCACCAAACAGACTTAAGAATGTGAATATCTGGGAATGTTGAACGCCTTGTGCTTTACTTTGGGCTCAACAATAACTCTGTGCTGTTTTGTTTGTCATTCTTGGAGACTTACGGTGATTTCCATGCACTCTTATGTACTGCATTTTTTTTCCCGCCTAACAGACAAAATCCACCAAACAGACTTCTTTTGGTTTAAAATTAGAGTTGAAAATTGAAATTTTCAATTTTCATGTAATTGAATTTGTGTAAAGGACTTTTTGTCTAACAGACTTGTCTCTTGCACAAATCAAGTCCGTTAGACAATTGTTGACTGTAATTGTATATGAAGAGAACTCTATATGCAGTACAGCTGGAACGTGTAATTCCTATTAGATAGAATCCTGGTTACAAGAAAAGGTTTTCTGGTGATACAGTAACCAAAATTCAAACTACATCAATTACACTACTTTGACACTCTGGAGAATTTAATAACTTTTTGGAAGTACTATGAGTTTGTTTACCCTCCTATGCAATGGAGCTCAGACATATTTGCAGAATTTGGTGTCATGGAGCACTTACAATTATAAAAACATGGTCCGATCAGGGGATGAGCAGAAAGTTATATTTTTGCAGAAAATTTTTGATATGAAAATAATACCACTGCTGTGCTGTGGCATTTTTCTTGGGATTTGCATTGTCAGAATAACGATATGTCCAACTTTCCTGATTTTTTCGGACTTTGACTATCCAGCCATTTTGGTGACCCATTGTCAAACCATAAAAATTTCAAGACTGTAAAAATATCCGTGAGATATAAATTGACCTGCCATGGGTCAATGTTGATGAAAGTACTGTACAATATAGCCTCATGTACAAAAGGGATAGTGGAGCATATAAATGTTTTAGCGGCTCAAGTTTTGCCTGCTGATTTTTTTATTCATATGTTGCATGGCTGCTGAAACAGTTTCAGTTGCTTCTGTTGGAAGAACGATCCATTTTCGCTTTCAGTGCTCGTAAGCAATACTAAACAAAATAATACTTCAATTACTAAATGTCCATGCTCTATTTCTTTAAATATATCCCCATACATGTGGAGGCTAGCCCAAAGTTCTGCTGTTATTCATGCACTGCTGATATTTGAAGTTGCACTTGTGTCCACGTACGTGTCACAGAAGTATAAGAGGGAAGACCATTGAATATATCACTGGAGTTCTTGTCGGTAACTGGAGCTCTTCCCGATCAGTACCACTCGAAAGCTGGTCGATTTCTCGTCGTTTTGGATTACGAGTGATCCTTCTTGCGTTATTTGCAAGCATTCATTTCCTGCTTGACCTTGACCTTGAGAGAAAATTAAGCTACCCCTTGGCTTTATATTAGATCACATTATGAGTGAAAGGATTTTGCTTTTTCCACATATGATTCGATATTTGGTGAGGTGTTCGAAGAATTGGATGCAAATGCATGGAGACGAATATCCGGAGATACCCTGTGCTTTCTGATTGATGAAGAAAACCTAGTTCTAAGTGAACGAACGCATTCTTTTTCTCTTCAGAATTTTTTTGTGCTTGAAAAAATTTCGGCCGTTCCAGAGAAATGTACGTGAAAAAGGAACGTTTTGTATTGTTTTTGAAAATCCAAGATGGAGGGAAGATGCTGATGAACTCTTTTTTACTTGAAATTAAAATTAGCCCTGCGTTGACTTCAAAATTTCATGTTTTCCTGTCAACATCTAGTTAAAACATTTCAAAATTCGAAGAACGCGTTCAAATCATGATTTTCCCTGTTTTTGAATCTTGTTTGGCTCATTGAACGCCAATCAAAACAGGTCTATGATCCCACAACTGTAAAATTTGCTCAAGTAATTACAAACAACACTTCTGACAAATGTTCACCTGCTTAAATAATTCATGCTATGTTTTTCATTCTGAGGAACCTTCCTTCAAGCCTACCTTTCCATTTTTCTTAGGACATCCGAATTTACTGCTACTGTAGGTGTTCCTAATTTTTGCAAGGAAGAAGACCCTTTTTAAGTGACTTCCATTGAGTCTTTCAAGCAAAACTTTTCTGAGTCTGTAAACATTTTATGAAATTTCGCCGGTCCGCAGACAAATTTTTGGCAAGTTGCTGGTCTGGGAAATATTTTTTCGAAAATTTGCCGGTCAATGCACCCAAAAAGATTGGGGAACACTGGTCTAGAGTGCATATACCACATTTCCGCAGGAAAATTGTGAAATGAGAAGCAAAAAACGTATAATGTTTGGAAGCTGCTCATCTTCTGATGCTCTATTGCGAGCAAAAAATCCATCCCCAAATATGTGTTGATTGAGAAGATTGCGTCGTTATTCGCTCAATTCAAGTGAGGTTACCCATGGATTCAAATCCGCCAAACCGTGAAAATTGTGCCGATGATCCATTCGCAGATGTTGAAAAAAAAAATCACGAGAAAAAGAATAGAAAAGAAGAAGGATATTCAAGTGTTTGTGGGTTCATCCTGAAACACCAGAGGGCAGGAAGCAGTCGCATGAATTCGAACCCGGAGCTTGATTGATCGCGACCGACCCCGCAATATCCTCGCCGTGCAGCCCTGCTCCGGCCGTGATACAAATCTGACAAGGACTGAGTTCCTCTTCAATCTCTTCCGTCAGTACGTTCACTCTCTTCCCCCCCCTTTTTTTTGGAATTCCAGTTTCTTTAAAATGCTCTCTCCACTTTTCCTTCGAAGACGCTTTAAAAAATAGCACGGACGTCGGAGTGCCCAAAGCTGGAAACCACCAACCATTCTTGCTCTGTATCCAGGCCGACCTCTTGCGACGTCTTGAAATGCTTTTCATTTCCCGAAAAATAAGAACAAATGCATTCCAAAATGGAGGAGGCGATGAACACTTTGAACCATACAATGCGAGTGTACGAAATGTAATCCAAGCTTTTTCGGTACAGGAATCTGAAAAAATCGTAACATGAAAAAAATGCCTTTGCCTCAAATTATATGAAAGTTAGCGTTGAAAACCTTGAGAGGCAGTTTTGAAATGTTTCAAAAAAGAAAATACAATTTAAAGAGAAATTCACTGAATCGGAATCAGTTTTCCAATAAATGTGTTCTAGTTCTGTGGGAATGAAAACAGAATTGGTTCAACGTGGAAATTATTGATCGAAAAATAAAAGGGACCCAAACCCACAGGGCACATGAAATTGATAGGTGTGTTGAAATTATTTCCATAAATCATTAGGTACTCCGGAAATACGTCAATGAAATTTTATTCCGCCTCTTTCCGTGAATTAGTTTTCAATTCAGTTTCACGAGTTTATTTTGAACTTTGTTCAACCTCTCATTCTTTCATTGGCGGAGAAAAAAATAACCTAGTATGAAAACTGATGTCGTTTGAGATGACTTTCACTGGGACAAAAAGCCAATTTCGCTCAAATCTTTGCACTTGAATCAATTTTCCAAATTTTGGACGAGAGCACATTATTTTTCTTCAGACCTTTCAGTAGTTTTTACTTTTGATCTGCTGCCTTGCATTTCTTCTAAAATGAATACAATTGTCATCAACATTCATATTTTTTCGGAGATTCGGAGCAAATGAAGTTCAAAAGTTTGAGAAGAATGAGTTTGAAATACTGTAGTTCTCTGCAGAACAAATTAATTAGTCTAAAAGTGAGACTATATTGAAAAAAAAGCAGATTTTTTTGTCCCCGTGAAAAAACCAAGAATATTGGAAACTGAAGACACATTTCGTGGCTATAGATTCGCAAGTGTCTTTACATTCGCCCTCACGGCAAACAATGCACATTTTAAAAATGATATGTGCAACAGAAATAATTCTTATCTATATTGTGCAAATTAAAAAACGTATTTCTTTCGAATGACTGCATCAAATTCAATGTTGGTCACACTCGACTCGATGTAGCTATTTAGCACCATAAAGCGTCAGTCATTCAAAAAAGAATCGATTGAATGTTACTCTGGAATAACCTCTGAATGTAAGAGCTTGTGATATTCAGGAGACCTGAAATGGTTCCTCAAATTTATCTTTTCATGTTTCCCCACCCTGTGTAAATCCTTACCCCCGGAAGAAAGAGACTCATAATCCTCAATCCCTGTGATAATCTTAATTCACGAATGCGGTTTCCTTTTTTTTTAATAAATGTATTTCGTCCAATAAATCCGGGTTCAAAGTATACTTTTTCTGCGCCGTATACATCGGGTAGTACCGTGTCGTCCGCGTCGAGTGCCGAATAGTAATTCCTGGCTGCTGCTGTCCTGGGTGGGTTTGATGTGACCCCGGATGTGCGCGTGGGTCGGCTGACCTTATCTCATACAGGCCTGAGACGTCGTGAATGAATCCGATCCAGGATTCAATCCGCGGGTCCCGGTGAAATCACGGGCCGGAAAGAGGCGGCACGTGGGAAAAAGGTCTGAACTTCGCAATCGCAGAGGGGCTTTTGCAGGGTTCGAAATTGGATGCGAGCTGCATGGTCAGCCCCCAAAATGCCGACGAACTCGCATTTTCATTCCTGTATATGTTATGCTTGTCGCGGGTTAGGGGAATGTCTCTCGTTTCCCCTGACCGTCCCATACATTTCATTTGATGTTGGGACAGTATACGTGTATAGAACTTAGGCTTGAGCTGCTTTCGTCTGGATTGAGGGTATCAGGGGTCATTTCTCAGTCCCTGGGCTGGTTTGGCTGCTGATGTGTTTATGTAACAAGTAGTAGGTAATCATCACCCTCAGGCACAGAAAGCAAGGCTGAGTGCTGGCATCTGATGGAACATAATCCTTGCATGCAGTTCCCCGGTAATCTTATTACTTGGCATTTTATTCAATATTGATAAGAAGGAATAAATTCAGAGAGCAAGACGTGAATTTGTGTTTTTGATCATCATCTGGGAAAGAATTTTCCATACTGAAATACAGGATGATAAAGCTGAACGTTTATAGCCCCATTGGTGGACGGAGGAAATGGCCTTGGATAGGATAAAAATCTGAAAAAAAAATTTTTCGGATTCCTTAGATACACTGTAATGAACTCGGGAAAATGCACCTGAAGAGATTGTTCCAAGAATTTTAAGCCAAGAGTTCGAAGCGACATTGTTTCACTGAAATATTTTACTTTAAAGTTATGACATCATCTGGAAGTCGAATGAAAGCACGCTGCTTCAGTTGCATTTTGATTGCACTGCTGTTCCTGAAAGAAAGCGCTTATGCATGCATGAGTACATGTATTTGATTTTTCTTTCCAGATTTGAACTTTTCAACTCTATGCAATCAAAAATATTCTGGAAAAGTATCTTTTAACCCGCGGGCCACAGACCAGCGCCGGTCCGCAGAATATTTTTTCCGATCCATGAGAAAATTTCCCTATGCAAAAGATAAACAGCACCATGAGTACGTCTTTTCATGTGGCAAAACGTTCTCTCGTTCTGTGCAAAACATGTGCAAATTAATGTTTTTAGACTTATTTTGCCGTTATTGGAAGAATGGGATCATATCTTTGTTTTTTTGCATGCAAAATTTACCGAAGAGGGTTCATAATTTTTTTCAACGTGGTTTCACAGTTTTAATCGTTTTTTGTAGAGTTTTTTCCAAATTCTCCTTATATATGTTTAGAATATTCAACGCAGTGTACTGTTGAAGCTTATGTCGTTCAATATTGAATAGCTGTGGATCCCCAAAAATTGTCAGCGGGTCTGAAAAATAATTAAGGCAAATTTCTCAGTTAATCGACTCAAAAATGTTTGGGAACACTGGTCTAAAGGATTTCAAGTTTTCTTCAAGTGGCAACTTCCTGTCCAAATCAAGTCAACCTCTGTGTGCTTGTTTCAACGAAAATCGGATTGTTCTTTTCTTCACCTGCTCAGGTTTCACAACATTTTCATCATGATTTGGGCTTGTTTCTTATCTGCAGAAATGGCCAAAATTCGCATTTCTGTAATTCAAAGAAATTCTATGGGTTCCTCATGACCAAAATGTACATAAATAACTACCACGAACTTCCAAAAAAATACGCAAACTTTTGCCATGGCAATGATGTGGACGGAAGGATCCGACCTTACGAAGCATGTCCCCACATATTCGGCCTCTCGAAAGTTTTCGTTCGACAGCTTCGAGCAGAATAATTACTGGTACTTTCCAGACTATGCCACGACTGCCACAATGCAAAGAGCTTCATGTCGTGTCTCGTGTGCTGTGAGGTTCGGGTTCAAATCCCTTCAAGGACCAGCCCTATAGTTTTCCCGTGACAGAAATCCTCGGCGACGGTATACTTGTGCATACCAGGAACAAACTGAAGTGCTGGTAAGTTACGACCCCTTCCAGGCAGCACAAGGAACTCAAAATTATGGAGCCCCGCTGCGGCGACAGACGGAATTTCTGCATGTGGGATTCCCTGCAGTGCTAGGCCCAGGCACACTTCACCCCGCTGCTGGGCACTAAGGAGTTTATGGTGCATCATCCCCACGAAAGTGCAAGTGCTGCTGGAACTCTGTTGATAAGAGACGTAAACGTAGCCAACAGGAAGGCAATTATATGTGTTTGATGATGACCAGCCCGTGCTACCATTACAAACCAATAATAAAAACCTTCAGCTTTTTTCCTCTCCTTAAATTTTCTGCACTGAAAAAAAACTCCTGCATTGGATGCAGTATCCACGACTTCAAACTTTTGTATATATTTGAAAAGTCCATGAGTGATTAAATGTTGCAGAAAAATCCTAGCCAAGCTGCGTGAGTTCGTAGTGCTGAAAAGATGCGAGGATTTCTGGTTTCCATTATACAAGTGTTACCCAGCACAATCTTTTCAATTTATCAAGGGCTGTTTTTAAATCGCTGAATTTTAGAAGGGACCTGAAGTATGCAAGCGGTCATGCAGCTTGTAATCTGTAAATGCAGAAGTTTCTCTAAAGTTTAAGCAATATATGAGATATGAGACACTGGGAAATTGAAAGGACAAGGTTCTTCCTTGAAGTTATTAAATGAGACTGATTATTTTCCCTCACATTGCACAAACCTCATACAGTATACATCACACAACAAGCGCAAGAAATCCACAGGTTTTTTCCACTGAAAACAAGTACTGGAAACGTCATGAAAAAACCCAAGATAAACCTTTGTGCATTATGCAATTCACAACACAAACCTCTGAAGCTTATATCTCACTAAGAATGATGATACAAATTTCCACAACATTGACATTGTAGGGCTTGAAGCTGTAAAATTTTTTTCATCAGTAAAGTATTGCCCCAACTCTTGGTTTTTGAGGCATTTTCAATTTTGTGAAATAAATTTTGCACTAAAGCACATTGGTGATAAAACATAATCATCAGACATTGTAGCTGATAAAATTGGCAGGAGAAAAAGGAAGCCATTGTTGGCGCAAAACAAAGATGTCCCACTTTGGGCGTTCAATAAGCTGAGAACAATATTTGGGGCGGTGCTCAAAAGCAAGGCAAAGAAATTGTATTTAGTTCTAAGTAACATACAAGTACAAGGGTTCTAACAAAAGTTCTCAGAATAGAAATGAAAACGGCGTATAATCGAGCTGAAAAAAACTATTATTTAGGAAAAGCATATTCTTTGGCACCAAAAAATAATCAGCCCTGTTTGACAATTTTTTTTAGTTGTTGAAAAATTCACCCTGGCAGAGTTTTTCCCTTCACTCAACAGATGAGGCGCCCGTCCTGCAGTCTTTTTTTTTTTTTTTTAGCCCAGCTTTCTCCTCAGAATTTTCAAAATCAACCTGGCATTCATTCCTAGTCTGAACGAATAAATTGGTTAGTCGATTGTGCGAAAAATATGCTTTGTGGAACGTCACTTGATCCAGAAACAAATGATTTATTTTGGAAACTTCTACACGATAATGCCCAAGACATTTCGGCCGCCGTGATACAGTCCAATTCACTTCAAAACAGTTGCAAAATCTGCTTGGGAAATGTTCTTTTCTTTCGAACTTTTCTCTCAAAGATTCATTATGACGAAAAAAACTTGTCAAGAATTTGTAAAATCCAAGTTCCACGCAAGTTTCGTGCCAAAAGACCGGTTTCTACAATGCTTGATGCTCGGAAAAACTGCTTCTTTTTCCACTTTACTGCGAATTATTACTTTCTTCCGGTACAAGCTCCAGTTACTTCATACCCTTTTCACGATGAAGAACACTTGTTATTGAAGTAATTCTGACTGAAACTTCAGAGAACTTCTCGAGATAATTTGAAAGATATTGGACCTGCTAGCTCCTTTTCAAGATTAAATCCGCAGTTATAGCCGTCAAATGAATTAAGTAGGTCTGGTTTGACCAATGATTCAGGTAAGGATACAATAGAGATTCACGCATGCAATGAAGGGTATTCGTGAGTGTTAATCTCGCTGCATTCGAGAGAAATTATATAAAAAACCCTTCCCGAATTTTTGCTTGAGGATCTTCTTCTACGTTCTCTTTCAGCTTCATAATTCAAGGACTAATCTGATATTCTTATCATGAATTTGCCAGCATCCCCAGCTTCAGCATTTTAAAACTTCGATTCTAGTCTAAATACCCGCGGTTCCGCTTCTTCCGTCTTAATACTGTACAGCTTTATAGCAATTCGAAAGGTCACTGTATATACAAAGTCTGAAAACGATGACGACAAAATCCACTGTAGCGACGGGGAAGACTATTCTGTTCCACATACATGTATGTACTACTCGTATGTGGGGCAGCGGAGAGGTACGAAATAAAAGATGAAGAGGAAGAAAACGTTTTCCGGAAAATGGAGGCCCCGGGAGACAAAATTCAAGGCTAAGATTTCTCGCCCGGGGCCCGTGTCCAGTTGAACCCCGTCGCACGTATATATACGAGTCTCCATATCCAGGGATACATGAACCCGTCGGCTGTCAGGCTCTGATGCAAGGGGGCTCCACAACCATGGACTCTGGCTAAACATCAGGAAACGCGAACCTCGACAGAGGCGAGGGGCTTGAGAAGGAAATGGCGGGGACGGGTTTTCAACCTGAGCGTGACAGATTTGTTTACCCCTCTCTCTCTATCTCTGTTTCTATCTCATCCCTCGTCAGCAAGGTTCTCTAGGAAGTTGTCTGCTTTGGTGTGTAGGAAACAACGCGTGGAAATGAAGATGACCAATTCGTCTGTATACCTGTATCGACTTTGGAGAAATTATGACGAGATGGTTTAATTGTGACGATTCTTCGATGCTTTTTACGGGATTTCTAATACGCGATATGCAGAAAAAGGAGTTGTCTCTCCGGATCGTTATAAAAACAATCTGGCGAGTAGAGAAAAACCTTCTCTAAGTTGACAGCGCGATTCGAACTTTTTATTGCAGCAGCTTTTTTTTTTTGAGTTTCAACCACGATTTTTTTGAGTTTCACGAAAGTAAACAACTCAGCAGTGATGCGCTGAATATTCAGCGAGTTGATGTACTACGCGATGTAATTTTCACAGCAGAAGATACGCTAAACTTTGATTTCCTGAAGTAAGAGTACAGTACTATATATGAATTGACTTTCTTTCAGACTTTATTTCAACATGATATACGAGGGTTGGTTCATGAGAGATGATAAACTGCCACTTGCCATCATCGGAGGCAGATTCAACTTTTTCTTTTGCTCTTCAATCCTTCATTGATATCTAATGAATTTTTCATTGACTACCCTGCTAGAGGAAGAAAAAGGAAGAACAGGAAAAAGACCTGGATCACATTAATTCCTTCCACTGAAGTGAAGTTTACCGCATTCACCCCTGAAGTTAGACACCTATGACGGATTGAAGAGCAAAACAAAACAAAAATTGCATCCACCTCCTATAATGGCAAGTGGCAGTTTATCATCTTTTATGAACCAACCCCTGTACATTGAGTCATTTCTGTGCGGACTTGTCATGAGACATGCCAAAACATATGCTCTCAGAATTTTTTTTGTTTCTATCTGTGCATGGATTGCTTTTTTCTTTTGTGGGACACTGGCTGATATTATTCCAATAAACTCAGTTGAAAACAGCAGATTTTAATCAGCCAAGATCAAGTGAAAAACATATGAAGTGGCATTCGCACACACGAGGAATGCAAATGAAAAAAAAAACCTTTCTGCATTTGGTTCCAACGAGATTTTCTCAAGAGATCATGAAATGTAAGCAAAATGAGTGGAAATATTTTCTATGAAAAGCTCCAAATTTTCTTTGTGGACTCATGTACTGAAAACGTTTATGGACATACGGATCTGTCCTTTAAAAATTGATACCTACGTGATGCATATCTACTTTTGGAACAGAAAGATTTCTTCTAATTTTAATTTAACGAAAAATTGCGGTTTCCGAATCATCCGACTAATAATTGAGTCGAATATTTAGTTGAAAAAATCGAATAATGAAACAAATTATAGAATTTTTAACATACATTTATTACAATAAAAAGTCGAAATAATTTCTATGGCTCTAAAAGAGATTAACACAAATAATAAGTCCATGAATACCCCATTTATTTTTCAGAAATGTATTCCCTTGCTGCAACTGCAAACTTTCCACTCCTTCATTTTCTTGCAATCCCTCAATTTTTCCCTGAATCCGGGTTTTCTTTCTTCAATTTTTGACCTGCAAGACAAATGCAAAACTACTACCTGGATTCATTTGCCCCCAAAAACATGCCATTTTATCATCTATATACATGCATCATCAGGGAGATTTTGGAACCATCTTAACATGACAAAACAGGCTGCCACAAAGTATCATATCCAAAACATGTAGTGTTCATATAGCACTAAGTACTTACGTGTAGGAAATACACAAAATATTGAGCATATAAAGCATCAAGTAAATCAACCTGACCTTACAAAATATAATCTAATTAAGCCTTCAGAATGAGTTTATCTGAAAGTTTGCCCCCATAAGCTCTGAAAAAGGAACAGGGCATGCATCGTTTGTCTGGAAATTCTTTCTTTTCACAAATGAAGCTTTTCTGGGATGCAAAGCTTTCCTTCCCCGAAGCTGAATTCGTTTTCAACCTTCAATGGTAGTAATGACTTGGGGCAAAAGCTTCGAACAAAGCTTGATGTTGACAGTTTCTTTTGCTTCGCTTGTAAATACATTTTTGAGTTTGGAACAAATGGCGCAGTTTTGGAGATCTTCGGACAAACCGAAACTGCACTATACAGAAGACTTCTGTAAGTGCAGTGGAATCAGGATGAGCAGTACAGTTTTTACATCAGTTTAAATGTTTGATAGTTATTGAAATTCCACTTATTGTAAGTGGTACACAGTGGGGGCTTCGCAAGAAGAATATGTGTATTACACTGAATTTTGAATTGTTATCCCTGCGAATTTGCCATAAAGCGTAAGTGTGTTAAGAATGGGTCCAATTTACCCAGATTAGAAGTCATAAAACGACCTTTTTATGCACAAATATTGGTCACACATTCGCTTTAGCGTTTGTACATCGGAAGAGTAAGAATTGCTGACCGCAATTCTGCTAGCGCTGAATGCAAAAACATCAAATTGAGCTTTTAGTTATGTTGCATTCTTGAAGATTTTCTGAACAAAACAGCAACTAGAAAAATGAAATACGCAATATTACATTCTGCAAGCAAGATGCGAATGACGTGAAAAAGGCCATTGGATACCTGATGTATTCTCTGACTTTTTTTTTCCATAGCCAAAAGGCAGTTGGTATCATTTTGGATTGTAAGTGTCGCTTTACAACCCCCCCTGCTTTCCCTCGAAAAAAAAAAGCTCACAGAGAAAAACAAGAAAACTTTTCTGAAGTTTGATAGGAGGCAGGCCGGGTATAATACTGCAGTGTGAACCCCTTATTCATGCTCTGCGAAATAGGGTTGGATATAAGGTGGGATAAGAGCGACTTGTTTGGTGTGCAATGATTGAAGGGTTTCACGGGTAACTGCGGATATTGACAGGTCGGATTCGAGTGTTTCGTTCTGCCGTTCCCTGGAAAGGTACACGGGGGCACATGTCGAGATTTCTTGAAAACAACAACAAAAAAAGCTTCTGCTCGTCTCTCGTACCTGCCGTTGTAATCTGAATTCACCTCTCAAAGGAATGATTCGATAAATCCACTTTCATGTGTTCTCTTGCGGAACCTTCCACGGAGAAGAGGAGGACAAGAATATAAGTACAGTACTGTACAGTATTCCGTTTCCTTGTACCAGCGACAAACGAATTTAGACGACAGAGGATCATTGAAGTGCATCTTGCACTCTTGTGATTCGCTTATTCTTTATCTGCTTGTTTACTTTGGGGTTATCTGGAAATTTCAGCAAATGCTGCGCACGAGGGGTCTAACAAAGTTTCTTGGAATATAAATTGAAGCCGCACAGGATTGAGCTGAAAAACCATTATTGCTCAGAATACAAAAAAAAACATCCTTTAAATGGTACAAGAAAAACAATTCAGCCATGTTCGACATCTTCTTCAGAAAATTTTTGCAAAAATCACCCTGGACGCTGTCTGCTCTTGTCTCCAAGAATTAGGCGCCCATCTCGCACATTTCTCATAATGCGCCCCAGTTACTTTTGCTTTAGAATTCTTGAAACGGACACAAAATTAACTGTAAGGGTTGCCGCCATTATTTATTTCTTAATTCTGCCATGTTTTGTCAACAGCTGCCTTCATATATAGCATTTTCCAACTGAAACTGATGCGTCAGTGACAAAAATAAGATAGTATACTGCCCAAAAATGTAAAACAGTGCTCTAAAAAGTTCCATGTCTAACAATTAGTATTATCGTATCGCTCCAGAAATTGTGATTGTTAATTATTTTTAAGAATTTCCTTCGGACGAGAATGCAGTGATGTATGAAGGCGAGTTTTGCTGAAAATGGCGGCATTACCTTGAAAGACCTGATGGAAATTGATAAAATTAATGCTATGTCGATATTAAGAATTCTGAAGCAGAAGCTGCTGGGCTAAAAAGAAAAATATCAGCAAGATGGGTGCGTCTTCGTTTTAAGCGAAGAGCAGTAAGCTACCAGGGTGGCTTTTGTGAAAATAAAATAAAAAATCTGCTGTGAAACGGCGCCATCTTATGCCAAAGAATGTATTTTTTCTCAACAATAATCGTTTTTCAGCAAAATAAAATACCGTTTCAATTTATATCCCGGTAACTTTTGTTAGACACCTTGTATATTTTCATAATATACGTCACTATCTGTACTCAGAAACTTATTTCCAGTGCTGTTTGAGACTGCGGGTCACCTTCTGAATCAATTGAGGTGTTCTTGAATCCCCTTGATTTTCATTCCCGAATCCCGTAAACGTAATACAACATGTTGGGATGCTTCCATCCGTCCTATATTATCAATCAATGCAGATATCAGGTGATCTGCATCCTGAAACTGGGGATTGTAGACTTTCTTCCTACTTTATTATATTCAAGCCTTCAAACAATATGAGAATAAGAATAATAATCAAGTATCAGTCTCAGACTCTTCAGCACAAGTCTGAAACTCATAAGTTGACATGCTCTGCCTTCAGCCTTGTACGAAAGTGCCTTGTACTTATGACCTATGAGAATTTCTCAGTTGATCTGATGTATTTTATGCGAATTTAATAACAATTAAAGTGGTAGTCTCATGATATTCGATGTTTTCTGCAGATACTGTGTTTCAAGCATATTTTTGCGTTATAGAGGTGAACTCTCTCTACTACAATCTTGTTTAAAAAGATTTTCTTTGTATTGTTTCATGATTTCTTGGTCCCATGGGGTTTGCTTCTCCAGCTATAGGGGTTCTCTATACAACGAAATTCTCGCTACAGTGGATTTTTTCTGGCCCCTTGAATTTCGTTGCAGCGTCAATGCAGTTGAACTCGTTGTAAAGAGAGCTAGCGACATTCTAAAACTGTATTGGCTTTATTATATGTATTTCTTGAAAAGAACGGGGGAAATTTCGCCATCTTTCTGTTTCACTTGAGATGAGAAACAATTGCATGTACCACGAGGACTCGCTCAAGAAAACAGCAAACGCGTATAATTTTATTCAACTTTCCGCATTGTGAACTGATGCGTCAGTGACAAAAATGAGATACTGTACTGCACAAAAATGTAAAGTGGTGCTCTAAAAAAGTTCCATGTCTCACAAATAGTACTATCGTATCGCTTCAGAAATTGTGATTGTTAATTATTTTCAAGGAATTTCCTTCGCGGAAATAAATATATTCGTGGAAATGCGTTGATGTCTTCCTGAGTGGATGCAAGTGGTGAAAACGACAGCAGAAATATAGTGGTCGAAAAGTCTCGGAGCTCATTTGTTCATCAGTTTCTTGTACATTTAAAGTCAAAATCTCAGAATATGAGTTTAGGAAACCTGTTCGAAAGCTCTTCTTCGGAAATTTTCGAAAATAATTGGAAGCTGACCATTGTTTAAATAAGGAATGAGTACTTTCACGATGGTCTGCACGCTGTTGGTAAAACTCCCTGGAGTGCACCGGGTATTCCTATAAAAAAAAGTAAGGAATGTAAACAGCAAAAACAAAAATATCCCTCTTCCTTGTATATATGTAGTGGCGAAAAAGGGATATTATCGTCTGTCTTTGATCCTCGGCTTTTCATTAATGCTTCAGGGCTCAAAGAGGACAGCGTGGCCGGGTTCAATTGTTGACCTCGCGAGAGTAAAATACATTCTTGGCCAAGAAAAGCCGAGATTTGCATTTCAAAAGGCCGAATTAGATGAGAGATGCGGAGCGGATAATCAGAAGGACGAACAGGGGAAGGAAAAGGGCTCCCGATGTTGGGAGACTACTTTTGTTTCCCTGCTGTACTTCCGTCACACCCGTCTCCGGAACTGATTCCGGGGTTCGATAGAAACCCGTGCAACCCCGAAGGGATGCGTTCAAAAATATATGATGCGTGGCATTTCGAAGATATCTCACGCAACACTTCTTTTCGGCACTTTCGCTCATTTCGGGAACTATTTTTTTAAATTCCTTCGAGGCATTGTAAATCCTTAGAAGACAAATTGAATTAGTCTCAATCAGTTTCCCGTAGCAAATGATCAATCCTTACTGGTCTTGAAGAATTCCACTTCTAAAGTTATCGTCTAGGTAATTTCAAGTATTGTATCCTGAGAACGATGTTTCCGTTCTCTTGTTTCTTGTGTGATTTTTCCATGAACTTTCAACTCCACAGCATCTGATGCATGCACGTGCCTGTTTTGCATATATTTGCTTGTATCTCAGATGTAACTGTGCGATTGAAGGCGCAATGGACGAATCTTGAGAATACACGAAAGTATCTGAATATTTTTTGAGTGAAGATCAGTTGATTTGAATTTTGTTACACTGAATAACTTTGAACAAGGAAAGAACACATGACATCATCGCATACTAAAAGTGCGACCAGCGATGCCAAAATGCGTTAAAAAAAATTCGCTAAGCTGGAAAAACACTAGTTTTCGGAACAATCGTTTCATTTTAGGGAATGTTTATTTTCTCTTATTTTGGGAAACCAGCGCGGGATAAAACAAGCAACAATTGTGAAGGGAATTTTCACAGCTAAAATTCGCATCGTATTCGTATACTGTACACTGCGTACAATTAATACTTCAATTTTCATGGGAGTTGAATGCTGAGTCATCGATTAAAAAATCACCGAAATAATGACTATCTCCACTGAATGATTCTTGCTGAACATTCTGAATCAGTATGCTTGAGAATACACGTTGATCTAATGCCGTCATGCAATAACGGTTGTTCAGAAGAAAAAGAACCCACGTATTGGTTTTCTAAGAAATTAAACCGATGCCGAGAAATATTTCCGCCTCGTACAGCAGTGGATTTTTGCAATCCGTTAGTTACTCATCAAGATATTGCCGATTCGCGCTTTTGTTAGTGGACCACTAGACTCTTTTTTGGATACAAAACTATAAACGAAAGTCGAAAATGCTTCAATGTTCCGATACTGATGCCAGCAATACTTCTGGAATGGATGATGGTTTTATTTTATTTTATTGAGTGATGAATCGAGTATTTCTTTCCAAGTTTTTGAGAGTTTCATGGGATAATTTGTGATACTTTGTGTCGATGGACACTAGAAAATTGTGGACGTAGACAGTTTCCAGAGAATCTGGAACGTATCATAACCATCGATCCCAAATTCGAGCAGTTTCTGATGCATTTATTGTGCTGTAAAATCTGATTTAGACTTTTAGTGAACGAGTTTGCCTTGAAGAGGTCTGGAACTATAATTGGCCCCTCTAAATACTTCCACATTTTGATTGTGGTCAATGCATTTGATGAATTGAAATGCATGGATGAAAGTAAAATGAAAATTAGGCACTTTTTTCATGGTCTTCTCATAATTATTGTCATATGTTTGCAGAAAATGTGTGGGAGGAACCGGAGGATGGGAAGAGGTGTTGCTCGACGAGTAGGAAAGCAGGGATCGGTAGGAGCCGAAGCCAGCACCACCACCACCACCACCACCACCACCACCACCATCAGCAGTGCCGGTCTCAGGCAGATCCCAGCACCAGTCTCCCTCCCGTGCGCCAACTCTCGGAGCCCGCGGACGCCCAATCGCAGCAGCAGGGCGGCATCAGCGACTCGGGCACCGGCACCACAGCCGACGGCGGCGAGGACTCGACCGACGACCGCTCTTCGTCTTCGTCGCCGCGCGTGGGCGCCGCTTCCGGGCCTCCTCGCGGCACCGCCGGGTCCACCGTGTCTCACGGCGCCGGCGCCGGAGGGCGCCAGCAGCAGCATCACCTACAACAGCAGCAGCAGGGCGTCGTGAAGAGCGTCCGCTGGCAGCTGGACTTTCCGGACGCCCCGCGGGCATCCGCAGCGGAGATGATGACGGCAAAGCGGAAGTCGTCCGGCAGTCGCATCAAAGCCTGGATTGACAAGAAGTTGTCGTGTGACAGCGACGGCGGCGGGTCCTCGCAATCGAGCTCCTTCGACGACGGTCTTTTCAGTCCCCCTGGGAATCCCCACGCACCGGTAAGTATACTGCTGGCCGCGTCTGTGGAATGGCGAGGCCGCAATTTTTGTTGCTATGCCATTATTTATTCATTGATACATACATCCATTCATTCACTCATGCATTCATTTCGCAGACAATACTTGCTAATTTCTGTTAAGGTATAACTTACCTCAATGTAAATGTGAAAGAAATTGCTAGTGTATCTAAAAGTGAAGAATAAAGTGAAATTCAAAATTTAAGAAATAAAAGGCAGAATCAGCCTGGAAATCGGACGGGAATCTTTTTAGGATTTCCTATTGAAAACTATTTGAATTGTATTTCAATTTTTTTCCCAACACACAAACTTTGAGTATAGATAACTTCAGCAACGCTTCCAACAACTCAGCAGAAGTCTTTGAAATTTGTAATTTTCGCACACTACAAACAGATAAAGTTTGATTGCAAATGTGGCTTAGTTCTTTTGTGAACAACAATGCGCGGAAATCCGTTCCAGTTTTCATTGTGTTTCTGGAATTGCATGGTTCTCCTTGAGAAGTGGTTTTTCTTTCCTTTGAGGGCTTGTTGTTTGTTATCAGATGCTAGGTTTAAATATATTAATGTTATTCCAGGCATATGTGGTTCTTCAACAATTTGAAAATGACTGACGAAGAATGAAGATTCGGCTGAATACATGGTGACCACATCCATTATACTGTATCACGCCTCGCAGGTTCACCCGGTTATTTTTGATGGAACTCCGAGTTTTGACATTGGATTTTCTTTCACTGTGGTTATTGAAGGATAGCGGTTCACATTCTAAAGTAAATATCGTTCGACGTGCATATATATGTGACAGTATGACCTTAGTAATCGCTTTTCTTGCAGGGGGCAGTTCTCAACTTTCGATATTTCTTAATTTATGTTGGAGTCTCCTAATGATGAAACTATTTTTTAAAGCAGAAAATTATAGTTTTGATCATTCCTATTTTTTCCATGGTTGTAAATAAAAAAAATAATGAATAACTCATTGAACTCCTTCAGCACTAGGAAGTGAAGTTAAACTGCTTCACTTCCCAGTTTTATGAACTTACTGGACGAAACGTAAGTGTATTAGAATATTTGAGATCATTCAATCCTCTTGACAGGAAAGCCGTTGGTGATCTTCTGTGTCCATTTCTTGCTGAATTTTATTTTTGAATCAACGAGAAATAATGTATGCTGCTGAGGTTGATTGCACAAACAAAACATGGTTGAAGGCAAGACATGGCAATCAGTTTTGAACTGGCTGGAAACATTCGCATACAAGTTCCAAAAAAATATTCAAGTGTTTATTTGAACCCCACACGGGTTGATAGTGAAATTCAGAAAAATTTCAAGTATTTTCAGATGCAAACTTTAAACACAGAAGAAATAGCATAAATATGAAAACTCAGAGTACTGTATAATAATTTTACTTTATTTGAAGTTGTATAAAGTATAGAGCACTGGAGGGGAATGCCATTTAATGTAAACCTTTTTAACAAAATTTGTTTTATGGATTTGGGCATTTTGACTTGTTAGCAGGAGTTCAGTCAAATGCAAAGGCTGTCCACTGAAGGTACAATTTTTTTCTTGAAATTTGGATATGGATACCAGGTCTGAGATTTTTAACCCCAGGCCGTGGGTTATGTTCCACGTATTCCACACCGCAGAAGAACCAAGGTTTTCTTGCATGCAAGCGCATTATTCTGACTTGATTGAATGAATTTTTCACTCAATCAAATGTCTGCCAAACATAAGGAAATTTGAGCAAAAACGTCCAACTTTGCAGCCAAGGGTTACGTTTTTCATTATTATTTTACGGTGTATTTATATCTTATTATTGGTATACATAGTCATCATATGACTAAATGATGGTAATGTTATGAATTAAAGTAGCATATATATTAAAAATTAGTTGTAAACTAAATTACCAGAAGAAATTACAGGTTGATGCTTACATTTTTCAAACCGAATATGCAAGTTCCTGAAAAGCACAAGTTGATAGCCTCGCTTTCCAGGATGAGGCAGCAGATGTCCGGATCTTCACAGTCTGCGGCTCAGAAGCTTTTTGTTTATACTATCTTCCCACTAGCTGCAAAACAAATGTATACACAGAGGAATTAATGGAATCTTATCGTTGCACGTGCTCATTTATACAGAACGAATGCATCCACAGGCTGGCATTCCTCACATCACGTCTGCCTTGCTCCTCAATAAGTCCAGCGTGTTTCCCTTTTAGCGGAAGCAGCGGATTCTTCATCAGCCGACAGATGAATCCTACTCTTTGTCCGCTTGATCCGACTTCTTCCGTAATGCACGAGAATAAACGACCGGCATTGACCTTGTTTCCGATCCGACGAGTTCCGAGCAGCGCAGTGCGAGGATATAGCTTTGTTTGCTATACTCATCCTGATTCAATTAAATCTTGGCTTCCGAACCTGGTAGAATCTGTAACAAAGCTTTTCTCGAATACAGATATATTTCTTGAAATACGGTGGTTGTTACAAGATTAATGCGCTGCCGATCAAGATTGTTAGCGTGCTGGTTGAGGGATTTATCAGATGTCTAGAATGTTTCCCTGGGTTCGCAATTTTGCCTTACCCAGGCGAAAATATAAGAATTTCTTGGCTCCACCCTTTAATGGAGCACTTCCTTCAGTCCATCTAAAAACCGTTTGAGCACCTCACCATAGTGAAGATAGTCTTGAATTCGAAAATAAGTAGTGGGCGCATTTTGAACAGGATATGGAGCGCATGTCTGTTTTGCAGAATTTTTGTGCTCTGAAGGCAGAAAAAACGCAAGAAGCATTAATGCGTTCGAAAAGGAAGGCGATTTTAATGTTGCTGAATATTTTTTTATTTCTTCATTGGCAATTATGGGAACAAAAATTTTTCCAAAAGACGTGTGGCTTATACGCTACTATTACTCTGACCACAAAATGACGTGACGGGCTGAAGCCAGTGGGGACCAGAACTAGCGCAGTGAATTTGGACGACGTTTTCTGAAAATTTCCGAAGAACGTTCGCCAGAAAATTCGTCAAAAATACCCATAATTTTTGGTATCGAAGTTGGAGGTTATAATTGTGAAAATATCCTAGCGTTCATTAGTTTCAAATTTTGGTGAAGGGTTGACGCAGTTTCAATGCATCAAACAAACCTCGTACAGCAGCTTTTCTGAAATGAAAGCAAGTGATGTTCCCTCAAACGACATCGATAGACATAATTTAAGGACATCAATCGTCTGGGCTTTCGAAACTTGTGGAAAATTTAGATTCTTGTGGTTTATCTCACCGTAAACCTTGTTGAGTTAGAAAGCTGTGACATTTAGAACTCATTAATGGAAATCATGCTAGGCCTTGTTAATCCAGGCGGACATTAATGAAGAAGAAAAACAAGTTGATCAGAAAAACTGGTAAGACTTGATTTCTCCGACTGAAATTTGCATGCTTTTACTGATGGCACGAGTCCATATCTTCAATATCAAACATTTCAACCAACCAAAGACTTTCAAAAATCGCATGCTTTGCATTCTCAGAACTTCATGGAAAAGCCCTTTCCTGATGGTGCAAACACCATCATTCAGAGGTGAAACTTTGCGGAGATTGATTGTGAGAGAGTGTTAGAGGAGAATTAGCTGTCTCACATTGTTGTTTGCTAAAACTGTTGAGAAAATTTTCTGAAATTATGTTCAATATGTAATTCGGAATCCTATCAGACTTCCCTATTCCGGTCACAGGATTATTGAGGTGTTTTCTTGCTTCCTGAAAATCAAACATTTATTTTAATTGAACCACATTGTTCTTCAACTGTCATGTTGCCGAGATTTTTGTCTTCGATAAATCAAAACTCGAATTGATATCCGTTCTTCTGTTTTGCGAAAAAATCGTCGACTTATGTACAGTATTTTCAGTGATTCATGTCTCACGAATTCTAGTCCTGTACAGTATCTGGAAACAGTCCAAGCAAACATTCTATTGGGTGATTAGGGATTCAATTATTTAGTCAGAATGTCAGAACGAGTCTGTTTCTTCACCCTCGTCCCTCAACATAAAACGAGATTTTCAACAGGCAGCTTCAAATTTTTCCTTGGTACTACATATTTAAAAGCATGGAAGGAATCTTATTTTTCGCTCTGTCGTAAAAATATATCAAAAATCCCGAAGAATTGGGTGTGAATCGTGGATTCCTGGTGCCTGCAAATTTCCATGTAGAAATGGAAACATCGAGTGAACTGCTGCATCGCATTTTGTCAGACAACATTTATGCGTTTCCAGGAATGCGTTGCTCATAGATATAATTTTCACTTATCATGATGGTGCGTTCTTGAAATTTGCCCCATTCAGGTTATATTCATCATGGAAGATTGTTCATAAGGACGAAAGGATGAAAAAACGTTGCATGATGGATATCCTCATCTTTCAAGAACATTTGCAACATTATTCGAAACATAATCCTTCATGACTTGGACCCATCAATCATAGGCATTTTGCGGGTACTTGCGTTGCCTCTGTGGCTGACGGAGATCTGTCTTTGATTTATGCGTAACATTTGTGACGATCATCATAGTGGCATTCCTCCAGCCGTAGTTCCTCCAAGGCAATGAGATAACATGTGAGGAAAAAAAGCCTAATGATTCCTGAACGAGTGTTGATTGCGTAAATCCTGATACGGAAGACAACAGTGGAAGAAAAATTATTTTGGGGTTTCTTGATGATGAATCACAATCTGAGGGAGGAATCGAAATTTAGAATGTTCAGCTTCGAAAAAAATATTTTTTTGGGTTTTAGCTCATCAGTTTTCTGTTGGCCTTTCGGGGCGATCTAAAATGTAACTACAGTACTTTCTCCAGTCTCAGTAAAAAGAAAGGTTCTGAAATAAAGAAGAATGATTTCACATCGGAAAATGACCATTTGATTTGGAAGGTTTTCTATTTATCTTTTTGTGAATAAAATGTATGTACATTTCCACAGAATTAACAAAAATGAATAAACCGTGTTCAAGAAACGAAGTTTATGGTCCTCGTTTTCCAGTGCAACTCTGTTCAAGAAATGAACCTCTGGTCCTCATCAGTGAACACCTTCCAGTGTATTATCTTCTCTACCTTTTCCTCAGTCAGAGGAATACATGTACCGCCGAGAATATATGAGATTATTTTCTATTATAGTGTAACACAATTTTTCGTTGATTTGTATCATTCGAAGATTTTGACGTTAGATGTTCATTGTAGCCTCAAAATGCGGATGTGAGAAAAAGATATGTCAAACAGACAAACTCACAAAGCTGAAAATGTGATATGGAATGGATGAAAAATTTAGGAGAAGAATCGATTGAATTTGAGGGTAAGAATTAAAGTTCTTTTCGCGAGAATGAAGAGTCGAATGTATAAATATGGGCTAAGTGAATCAGCTGGGACAAAGTCCGAGTTTGA